>AUWJ02028280.1:0-11020 GCA_000468175.2 Phytophthora cryptogea
ACAAGCCGGGCAAGCTCAATGTGCTTGCCGATGCGTTGCCACGCAGGCCTGACTACGAGTTGGCCCATATAACGCTGGTGACAACAGATCTTTACGATCGGATACGCATGGCGTATCGTGGCGGCGAGTCTCTCGCGGTTCATGACCGCTGGGAAGGACGCCAAGTCGTCGTGGCTCTCCCCACGACAGCGCTCCCGGCTCCACCGATACGAGTGGCTGGATGACCTCCTCTATTATCGGGTGGAGCCCAATGAACCCCCGCTCGTTGTCGTCCCGAACGAAGAGGACATCAAGTTCGATATCCTCCAGGAGGCGCACGATGCGCCTTCCAGCGGTCATCTAGGCCGCGAGAAGACCTTCTTGTCGGTCTCGCAGGCCTTCTGGTGGACCCACATGTACAAGTAGGTCGACCGCTATGTCAAGACATGCAAAACATGCCAGCGGGGGAAACCCGTGGGGCACGCCTCGGCCCCTTTGCAGAGCGTGCCTATCCCGGCAGACTGCTGCAAGTCGATGGGTCTCGACTTCATATTCGGCCTTCCTGCCGACGCACACGGCAACACCGGTATTTTGGTGTTCGTGTGGCGGCTGAGCAAGATGGTTCACCTTGCTCCAGTGCCGGACACGGTCACGGGCGAACATGCCGCACGGCTATTCGTAGATGGCGCCTTTCGCTATCATGGTCTGCCGGGGACGTTTGTCTCTGACCGTGACCCGCGGTATACCGCTGCGTTCTGGAACACGCTGTTCCAATTGCTTGAAACTAAGCTGCACATGTGCACAGCTGACCATCCTCAGACGGACGGCCAGACTGAGCACGTCAATCGCGTGCTCGAAGACACTCTGCGAAGTGTCTGTGCGGGAGCTCTTCGCACGTGGTCTGAGCAGCTCCCAGTTGTTGAGTTGGCACTCAACAACGCGGTGCACGCGTCCATCGGGTTTACGCCGTTCTACCTGAACGGTTTTCGCCATCCCCGGGTGCCCCTTACTTTAGTTGGGACCACCAATGGCTCAGTCTTAAGTGGGGGAGAGACTCCGAAGCCCTTTCTCCCAGGTTGCTGAGTTGCAACTGGTTTCCTTGCGGAAACAGATGGAGTCTTTCATGGACACACGGCTGAATGTTATCAGCAGGGTCCACGACGCTATGACGGCGGCCCAAGACAAGCAAAAGGACTTCATCGGACCATTCACGATCCTGGCTAGACTAGGTGCTGCGTACACCATCCATCTGCCGAAGTCGATGAAGACCCACCCGACGTTTTATGTGGCTCGACTGAAGCGATACAACGACCCACTGGGTCCGGCTGTCCCGCTGGATGATCACGAGCGCCGGACTGAGAACCACGACTCAGTCTTCCCAGCTCTTGGTGAAGCTGGTGTTTGTCCACGAGGTGGACAAACTGGACATCGAGGCCCTGCTGCTCGAACATGGAGTCGAGCAGCTTGTCCTCGCGAAGCTGAGCGCGGGTACGGGCCATATGCGTTGGCTCCCTGTACCCCAGTCTACAGCTCAGAGGCTGTAGACTATTTGTGAAGCTGTCGCCGGTTCTGTTTTCAGATCGCGACAGCCTTCAGGCAGTCAACTTGGAGCCACTCGATCGGCTCCCAGGTGCCCTGTGACGTCGGGTATCCGCGCCACTTCACAAAGAGCTGGTTCTTCCCATTCGAGCGCCGCGCTCGGAGAACTCGCTCGACATGGTAGTGGAGTTCTCCATTACGGTCGAGTAGCCCTCACCCGTTCAGTTGTCCTCAAGACCGGAGGCTCGACGCCTCTCGAGTGGGTCCCGGTCCAACTGGTTGCTGTGCAACAGGAGGAGATTCGTTTCCTCCAGGACCGCGCGTACGCGATCGAGATTGCGTTTGGCCCTGGCGGACGGGCTGATCAACGGAGCTACCCCCTCGCCCTCGCCGTTCTCCGTGAGGAGATAGGAGACCTGCACCTCGAAGTACAGCGTCTCCATGGCCGCGTTGACCGTCGAGCCCTGGCGTCTGAGTATCAAGTTTCGTGCCGGGAGGTGGGCAACCTCCTTCCTGTCCCTCGGCCAAATGCGTCCGCGGACATACGCGTACTCCTTGCCGTACAACGGCCCTCATCGTGCGGGCTCTGCGTACTAGACCCAGATGTACGAACCATCATCGTATCACCAGCAGGACTACTTTCCTGCGCACCGCGGACAGGGCCGCGCGGCCCCACTTCACTTCGAGGAGGCTCGCTCTCCATTGAGTTGTGGGAGGAGTAGCCCTGAAGTGAGACCCATTGCCAGAAGATGTCTTCGGCTTGGGTCCACGTGGTGGTGTTACCTCAGGTAGCCCCACACGGTGCTTCAAGAATTAAGGAGCGCCGGTGCTGGCGTCAGGGTGGGTAGTACCCCTGCGGGTCTACAGAGGCCCCGCTAGCCCGACGAGTGTGAGCCGTCGGCAGCACAGTGTTGTGCATGCGCGACTGAGCAGTTAGCGGACGCGTTACTGATCACCGAGATCGGCGGAAATCTCTCGGGGTCACGAGGAACCCCTCCCTCGGACTCAAACTCGGACGAGGTGAACAAGTTCTGAAGTCGAACTTGTTCTTAGTCATCTCTCGATGAGATGACCGGGAAGCAGCACGCTTCCGCACACTCTGTAACGGGCCAATGCTTACCGTTACTAGCTTACACGTAGCGGTGAGGAAGCTCACAAGCAAGATAGACGTAACTCGTAGTAAAATAGACTCTGTTTTAATTTAGGAACAGGACGGGAGCCCTAGACCTCTGAGAACCACTCATATGCAGGTCGACTCCTGATTGACTATAATGTTTGCCTTTTCAGCCAATAAGAGAGCGACAATACAGCACGCGCTAGACGCGTGCTTTTGCGCCTACTTTTGTATATAAGACCTACCTACTTATGTAATCGGGGAGGGCCCATTACACACTCGCGTCGCTCGGGCACGCTCATGGCCTTCGGCGAGGGTAAAGCCCTTCGCCTGCGAGACGTTGGCGGTTGCCCCGCGTTGGGAGGCATCAGTACGGCCTCCCGCTTGAACGCCGAAGCTCACCGAGCCGGCTGGAGGCTTGAGCTTGTCACCCTCGTCATCATGGACCAGCGGGCTGGTCTTAGAAGCGGCACGCTTCTTTGAGTCGCTTTCGTCGATGCCACACGACGAGAGTACAGTAGTACTAGGGAGTACCTGCGTTGCGGGGACTCCAATGGACGAACCGAGTGTTGGTCGGTCGTCTGTTCGCACCCATGGTGACCGACGGCGTTGTGAGCACCAGCTCGTAAGCGCCAACGAAGACTTGTGCGACTGGGTTGCCACCGGAGCCACGTCGGTGGCTCCCTTTTGGGTTAAGGCCTTGCCTTGCGGCTTAGCCGGCCTTGATTTTGGCTTTGCAACCTTAATCTGGCGGGACGCATGCGCGTCAGAGGATGTGCCTTTGCAGGCCACCTCAGGGGCCGATGGGGAGACCGTGGCGCGCTTGGCAACGCGCCTGGCGCTCTGTAGGAGCAGCGGCACGGAGCGAGCGAGATCGGCCGCTTGCCGAAGGATGTCGACTGTGCGAATGAAATGTGAGCGCACATTTTCACCCGCTCCCATTGGACGAAATGTGTTTCGTATCTAAGTGGGGAGGATGTAACGGGTCGGTGTGAGTTACATACCTGAGTGTGGTGCACACACGTTATGTGGCACACACACCTGGCACGTCGCCGACGTGCTCGGGGCCAACCAATCGGGGCTCATGAATTTTTGTATAGGATTAACTAAAGGTGTTTTGTAGTTTGCATTACAGGCCAAACTAAAACCCAACTATAATACAGTCAGTCTAAAACCTACCTAATCTTGGTTCAGTGCCCCCTTTGGCCAGGGACTGTGAACTGCTTGTTCGCTTGGCGTTTGTATACTCCTGAGCACACTTCCTGTGCGCAAGGTGCTGTGTGACCCCGTCACAAGCATCCCGAGAACGCGCTTCCCCGTGTCCGACAATTCACCTGCTCCCAGTGCTGCAAGCGCCGCACCTTCGCCCCCGTCAACGTTTGCAGAATTCTCGCTGTCTGAAATCTTTGATGCCCCCGCCACATTTGTTGCTCTTGCGCAGACTTCCTGCGCGACTCCTGCACCAAGTACCGAATCACTCTGCGCCCCATCGGCGAGTGCTTTGTCCGCCTCAGACACTCCAGCGTTCGGTACACAAGATCGTGCAGCAACACCCTCTCCTCTTAAGGGTCCCCCGCGGCGCGAAACGCGGAAGAAAAAAAAACCGATGCTGAATCCAAGCCAAGCGTTACCTGGACACCAAAGGCTGGAAACGCTTTGGGGCGAGCTCGCTTCGTGACGTACAGAGGTCGCTTTCAGGGAACGAGAAATGCCAAGCAGCTTGCTGCTGCATGGAAATTAGTTGCTGCGGAGACGTTTCTAGTTGGAGAGCTCGATGTGGACCCCAATCACTGCAAAGCTAAAGTACAGTACCCGCACAACCAATGTATAACTTTTCTCGAACTAAATTTCCATCTCTATTTGCTATGGACATATAGGTAAAGCACATGCAGAAGCAGTTTACTGATTTTCGTGTCGTGTGGAGTGGCCACGATGGCATGGATACAAACGCTTTGTTTTCTAGCGATGCAACCGACATTCATTAATGTCGAGCTTGTCGATCTCTGTATGGTATCCACCTGTAGATCCCAGAAATATAACGCAGCGGCAACTTTCTCCTCGTAGGAATGCTACTTGACTTTCGCTGGGGCAAATGCAACGCCACAATTTCGTAGAAACTCAGCTACACGCAGAAAGGTGTGGTTCGTGCAGCGAAGATTGCTTACAAACCAGGATGCATAGGCCGCGGACTGTAGGAGTGACTCGAAATGTAGAATGTTCACGGTAAGAGTCTGCGACTTCGAGCCTCGAGGAAAAATTCGTCGGCTTCCTCTGCGAAGAGGACAGACGTTCGTAGTACTAACCCGGTACCAACGTGGAAAACATGTGTCGGACCATTATTCCATGGTGTTCTTGGAGGATAGGCACTTAATGAAGAGCGACCCACTAGCCTACCAAAAAAATACCGCATGTTCTACCAAATACTCGACCACGGCACAGTTACTGGGTTCTCGAAACGGTATGGGATTAATGAATGAATAAACGGTGTCATCTTCCAGACACTTGGTACTCTATCCAATAAGCACTCATTCCTCAATTTGCGCTCTTCAAGCACGACCTTCGCAACCAACCTACCCCACCTCCTCTTTCTAACGATGCCATCTCCAATTCGCACCCCGGTTTTCAACCGCAGCCAACAGCGCCGTACGCCGACTTCGTCCCACCGCCGATCGAGTTCTGCTGCGAATAGTTCTGCTCCTCCAACCGCCGCCGCTTCCTCCTCCACCGAAGGAATAACTCGGCGTGCCGCGGCTGCACCTGTTGGCGCGTCGACGTCGCCAGGGTCATAACCAGTATCTGGTAAAGTGGTGTGGCTATCCTCACTCGGAAAACTCATGGGAGGTTGAGGTGCCACTGCGGCAAGATTGTCCGGACGTCGTGGACGCTTTTGATCGAAACGATCGTGACTCCACGAGTCCTCGGCCGCTCCGGTCGACCCGCGCTTCCCGCCAGTAGTGCTGGGGACAGAGGGACCAAGAGCAGAGCTCGAGCTCTGGCCCTGAGCGGCGGAGGCCGCCGAACCACCATGGTGGGAAGGAGTGTGGCTCGCAGGAGCATAATGGGGTGGTCCATAGGACACGAAACGACAGTCCGAAGGCAGTTGTCGCCTAGCCTTCAGCTTGGCAAAGGCGAAGCGAAGCCCTCGCTCAACACGAGCATCCACCTCTAGACAACTAGCTCGAAGAGCTTCGAGGCTTGAAAGCTTCCGGTGCCGTTGCATCCATCGCTCGAAGAGCGTGTCATCTTCGTCTGCAGACTCCCGAGGAGTAAGGACGATTGGAATGGTCCTCATAGAGGGTCCTCATAGAGGGTACGGCATTCCCGCTCCGCTGAGCATGAAGTCGAGCGCGGTACTCCTCGACCTTCACTTATTGTGGTTCTAGGAACCGAGCTCGGAGAGCCTCGCGCTGATGCAGCTCCGCTGTCGTGACAGCCGCGGGTCCAATCACGTAAGTGTTGAGAATCCCCTGCAGCGCGAGCTTTGCTGTAGTCGCAGAATCCTGGGCTTCATAGCCTCACTCCATCCGAGCACTCAAGATGGACCGCCGTTCAGGACGCCGGATCGGCAAGAACGTTTGTTGCGACTCGTGGAGTCTGTTCTCCTGTGCCTCGTCGGGGCTGTTGGTAATGATACCAGACTCGGTGTCTTCACCGCCAGCTCGGTCGCTCAAGATTGGAGCAGAGCGTAACGCAGACGACGAGCGTTCGGAGAACGGACATGGAGTGCGAAGCACTGGCCTTGGGTTGCGTTCGGCGACTCAGTCACTTCGCCCTCTTCGCCGGGCATCTCCGTGTTGGACTCGTAGTCCACGGCGAGCTCATCGAGCAAGTAGTCTCTCGCCATTGGCGGCTTGCGGTCAATGACCGAAGGAGACAGCAAGTCAGTTGACTTCTGCAGCTTCTCCTCACGCGCAGGACGCTTGGCGTCGGCCTTCGGCCAGATTGGGAAAGCACGGTGTGCGGTCGAAGAACGTAGGCTGGGCCCAGGAGTGGAAGTCATGGTCGAATGACCAAGAAGCTTTCTGTCCAGTTGACATGGGAAGTCCGCCGGAATAGCTCTTGGAGCGAAAGACGTTTCCGGACGTCGTCCTTGACGTGACACGACCTTCGTGTGGACACGAGTGTCAACTGTCTCAGTGGGGGAGAGTGTAACGGGGTTACACGTAACCTGGCTCCATTCGTGTGGGTCACACTAAGTGGTGTGACCGCACATTAACAGAAAGGAGTCCTCAGTACTCAGTAGTTAACAAGAGTCAGTACGTGGCCGCAGGGCCACGAGTATGCATTTTATTAGGTATTAGTATGATCTATAGTTAGGGTAGGTCATTTGCACCAGGGCGGCTCTGCCGCCCTTAAAGCTAATACAGTCAGTTTGAGAAACAATTAGTAGAGTTTATATACCTTGGCTCAAGGTCCCTTCCTATAAGGCTCTAGGAGACGGGTACGGATTACCCTTGTGTCTCACCTGTTCTTGGCATAAGAACGAAGGTCGCTGACCTTAACGCTTCTTCAAGCAAAGAGCTACGGCAGCCCCGCTGCAGTTCGGGATCCCACAGCTCGTTGTCTTCTCCATCAGATGCATTTTCGAGCTCGTCAAATGGCAAGTCCAGATTTAGCTCCCCTTCCACCACTGTATCTGTCAAATCGCGCCATGCCGGCTTGTTGGGTATCCGCATCATAACCTGGTAATTATCGAAGCCCCGATGTACAGTCACTATTGTAAGCGCTTCCACGCCATTTTGAAACTGGGTATCAAGCCACATAACTTGCAAAATAGCCCCCTTCTTTGGTTTCTTGACACGATGACATACTCGACCCACAATATAGGAAGTTCCTACACACCTGTAAATCTTGGTTTTGTGGCTCTGCATCCACGGTTCTTTTGACGGCGAAAATGCCACCATCTGCTTCAGCAAGAGGTGCACAATATTTGGCGTGGTTGGGGTGCGATTACGAATCCTGGCCGTTGTTGCGGTGCCAGTCGATGCCGTTGGAGTCTCATTGTTTTGATCTGCGCAAAGAGCGCTTTGGCGTATTGGTGTAGTTTCCGCGCTGCCTGAATGCGTACGTTGAGCAGTATCCGGCTGGCCACCGCTAGAACCTTCTTCACTCCCACAACCTTCACCTAACCAAGCGTCATGAGCACCACGACCAGGTACATGAAGTGGTCACCAGTCTCCACCACCGGAGCATCCACACAGCCACCATCTCCGGCACCGTCACCATCACCACAAGCTGTCCGCCACTACGAGCATCCACTACGCCGCCAATGTTGATGCCGTCGCATCCGACACCACGCGCTTGCACGGAAGCGGAGCGACCGTCGTCACCACTTCCAGCAATCGAAAGTTGTCCCGTGCCACCGCCATCACAACCACGTTCGGCAGCATCCACGGAACCACCATCACCACGAGATTCGCAGATGCGACGCGACCTCCCTGACCACCACGAGCTGTCACGGCAGCAACACGACCACCCCGACCGCGTCCAGCAAGTAGCTGTCCACCCGCGACACCGCCGCCACGTCCGCGACGACGAATATCCACCACACCACGATCATCGGTGCCGCCACCAGGAGCTGCCAAGGGGGATGGTGCTTGAATTTGTGTGCTGCAGCCCCTCTCCGTCATGCGCAGCTTTGGGATTACATGTACATACACAGGTTGTCGCCAAATTATTTAGGTTCAAAACTTGCGGCAATTGCGCGAAACTAGGGTTACCCACAATGTTGCACGAAATAACTCAACACGGCTTCCTCCCCAAGCAGAAAATCTTGACCGTCTCGTCCGTTAGCAGTACAATCTGGGAGAATATATCGATATCTGTTGTCAAGGCCGCGCGGCAGCTTATACGTCCACCCAGCCGCCGTCAGCTCTCTCCACACGCCATGAAAGTCTAACGTCGACGCCAAATGGAAAGCATGGCTGCGTTGAGCGCCAGCTTCTCGTCGCGCCCGGCGTCGCTTGCGCGTGGTGTCTTCTGGCACTTCCAGCGCTCGTATTCCCGGCATCAGGGCAAGGAGGGATAAATCAGAAAATGTACGGCTCTCACGCTGCCGTACATGGTATCAATTATAGAAGTTCGAAAGTGATAGGTTCAAATGAACCTAACATATAATGTATACTAAATATCCCTGTAAAATTAATGTCTAGGATAAGATCTGTGACAGGCTCGATGCAATACTTAGAGCAATATATATGCTCGGTTGGGCCAGTGCAATAGATAGAACAATACATATACTCGGTTTGACCAGTAGTGCCCATGCTTAGAGCAAGATATATGCTCGGCTATCGAATCAAAAGGGGGGCAATGACACTTTGACCGCAGTGGCTAGGCATAACAACGCTAGCAGACGCACGTGCACAATAGCGATCGATGATGACTCGAAGGCAGAGAATATCGTCACAGGGTACTGTATTGGGTATTATTGCCCATTTTGTTTTTGCAGTTTGCTTCAATAATAAATATTGACTCCACTATTGTTCGTATTATTGCCCAAAAAGTTATTTTTTTATCCCTGGTTCAACGCCGTCCAGGGCATAGACACGATCGCACAGAACTGGAAACAACTCTCGCTGTGGTTCCACAACACCCGAGTGGAGCTGGGAGAGATGACCAAAGGGCCCAACCACTCGGTCATTGCAGTGTCCACAACAAGTCTCACGATCACCAAGCAGACGCTTCGCAACGTGTTTCCACACCTCCACGGCTACAAATGCCGACCACGGGCGCATCTGACCGAGAAGCTGCTAGCGGGGCCACTCGTTTAGGCTGGAACACTTCAAGCGATCGCGTCGACAGTGTGATCAGCCAGGCAGCAGCTGCGAGAGACTCTGGAGGACGTGTCCATCGTGTTCGAGAAATTGCTCGGATTTCCAATGGAAGTTCGATGCGTCCAACGAATAAACTGACAATAAATTTGAAAACATATCAACAATGCTGGATACTGCAATGCTCATTTCAATAAGAAAGGCCTCAATGTGACACTCGAGCACCTATACAACATACTTGATGCCAAACCTAACTCGATTTGCGCTAAACTGGTCAAAACTGCTCGCAACGACGACAACCCACCATCGAACGATCTTCGGTATGCATTGGGGTCACTACTTACACTCAAGCTCACGCAGCCTCTCATCGCGCCCCTCAACTATCGCCTTTTTCGCTGTGCACCCAACGATGTCGATGTGTTGACTCACCTTTTCACGAGTTATCAAGAGTCCCTGGACACTATGCCTACATTTCAATTGTTGCTATCTCTGAATTGTGGGATTATCCGCCGCCTTGCTTGGCAACAACGTTGAAGGCTCGGTTTGAGAACGCAACGTTGGGGTCGGCAGAGTATGAGCAGATGAAGTTCTACTGCGCTGTCTCCAAAGAGAAATCGGCTGCGTGCAACAAACTGAAGGTTGGCAACTACAAGGGCGACGGCAACATTTACGAACGCAACGAGTACTGAAACAAGGCTGCCACAACCCCCAAGAAAGCCAGTGTTTTGCTCCTGAGCAGCGAGATGGACCTAGCGGCGCCTACCAAATATGCTGAGGCCGTGTTGGAACCACTTGACGGTGAGAACCAGGAGCTGGTGACTTTCAAGTACATGACGGAGAGCGGTCTCGACGACAGCACCACGATGGAAATGCTCTGTGGAACGACGATCTTGGCTTCACGGCAAAGGTGACTTGACCACGTTAGACAAGGCGTGTTGATGACGAGAAGTTCGACTGGACTATCCAACTACCGTTCAGAGACCACTGTGGCGAAGTCGGTTGAACTTTTACCGCCCAGGGGTGTACAGCGTAACCCAGAATTACACTCTATTCCAGAGTATAGGACTGAGGGTCGACAAGTCCTCCTGAAATACTCGCCGCAAAGCAAGATATTCCTGGGTTCTTGGTGGCGTGTGTACCTTGTGTATCCCTATCGGCTCGTTTATCTTCGACGGAACGGCACTTCACCGGTGTTCTTGAATAGTGTTGCCTCAGAAGTAGTACTGGATGTACATCCACCACAGGATGTAACCAGAACAACAGCAGGCAGGTTAGCGAATCCAAGCTGAAATCAACCTGAATATCACCCCTTTGAATACCAATTCCCAGATTACCAACACCCCTGGATATTAAAGATCCAGGATATCAGTGCTCCAGAATTCAGTACCAGAATTCGGGTCTCAGAAATACACTTTCCCAATATGTACCCTAAAACCCAAAATAAACCAACAAATACAGAGTATATACACTACAACTAGCCGTCACTTATTCTTTTCGACCCTCGGACGGTGGGTCGTTAATCTAGGCTCAACCGAGTCTTAAATCCAGGCACCTAGTCTACCTGAATACTCGTACAATACGCGCACCACCCCTGAATTCAGGGGAAACAATCAGAATT
>KV743859.1:8265-32178 GCA_000468175.2 Phytophthora cryptogea
GTCACTAATCCCTGGATCAGAGCTGATAGCACGCAAGTATAATAAAAACACAAGAAAGCAATTCACTCGACTACATAACTCCTCTCTTCTTACACGAAATTCTGCTTGTAGTTGTCCTTGGGCTGGCTACGAAAGCTCGAATGACTCGAGTCCAGGTCGCCACTGGAGACTTGGGTGTTGGTCTTGGCTTCCTGTTGTCTCGCAGCTTCCTTCGACTTGATCATCTTCTGAGTCTCTTTTGCTGTCACAATGGCAGCGAGCCACACAGACGCCACCGACAGGAAGACGGCCAGACTCCCGACACCAACTGATAACCCCATCGGTGGGCCGTACACGCGCTTTGATATACTGCTCGACTTCTCGGACGAATCCGACTGGGGCTCCGTACAGCGTGGGCCGCTCCAGGACGTGGACGAACACACACAACGAGATTTGACGCAGGTGCCGGTCTTGAGACTTGTCAACCCCACGTCGCCACCAATTGTACAGTCATCGTTGGTCTTGCAGAACGCCTTGCCGTTCACCGTCTTCACGGGGTTATCGTCGTCCGAGAACTCGTCCATGTGGCCTTCGATCCATTCTTTCGTGGGGTGGCTGGCAGGGTCACAGCCAACTTGCATGTAGCTGTCACTCGGGAGATTGTCAGCGAGGTCTTGGTACAGTCGAATGTAGTCGATCTTCATGTACATGGGGAACTCGTCACAGATCCGATTGGTTTCATCGTTGGTGCCGTCACCACGGCATTCACTGCCAGCGTTCGGTGGTGTTGCACCCCACGAACTCGAGAGCGCGACGTTGAAGATCAAATACATGGGCTCTTCCAGCATCACTTTGACCGGATTCGAACTGTTGGAGTTCTGCGGGACGTTTGAAAATGCATCCGTGGTGACTTCAAAGATCGGATTGCCGTCCAGCATCCAGCGCACGTAACCTTCCTCGCCAGTGACCCACTCGACTTGATACACGAGATAGTCGAGGTATCCGCCCAAGTGAATGGGCCAGTTGGAGGAAATGGCGTCCATCTGATAATTAAACGGACTCATAGTGTTCGACTTGGGCGTGCTCGAGTTGCGAGGACTTGTACACATGGAGTTGGTATTGTCGGGATCACACAGATACGCCCCCATGTACGAATTCATGATGGGGTAACACGTGCCGTTCGTGTTGATACCCCAGTGATCCTTTCCATTGCCGTCAATTAGCCCCATGTCTCCGTTCACATCCATGGATGCCGGACACGTATCAACCGTGCAAGTATTATCCGTAATCCCTGCAGCCACAGACTTGTTCACTGTCGTGAAATCCTGCTTAGAACTTGCATCCTGTTGGCAATAATTGTTCGCTCCGTAGCGAAGACCTTGGTACCAGGACTTGTGACCTCGCATTTGTTCAAAGTACGCCGTCGGCACGTCAATCACGTTGGCTCCTTTGGTCTTGCAGTCGTACGAGTACACGCAGTACGGGTTGGTAGCATCCGCTCCCTTGGTATCAGCAGGGAAAAGACGGAAGTCGGTTGGCATCCCTGGAGCAATTTGCAGTGAAGAGGAAATAGCCAAACCACCACCTTCAAGCAGATCAATCTCCGGTGCACCTCGTCCTTGGTTCGGGTTGAGACCGTATCCAGGATCATCGTCACACGCGCTGATCCGTTGGTTGTCTGGATTGAAGACGTCGGGCTCGCACTTGTTGTAGGAGAACGGCCACATGCGGTTCGTGGACGCCGAAAAGATAGCTCGACCGAGGTTCCCCATCATCCAAATACCGGGCCACGTCGGGTAATATTGCTTGCTGGCAACTTTGCCAGACTTACCCAAGGCTATGTCGGGGTTCCCCGATTTATCAGAGACTGCGCCTGGTAACTGAGCTCGAACTTCTAGCATTCCTCCTTGAAAGCAGAACTTGTTCCACGACTGCACCATACCCGCTCGGTAGAAGAAATTAGCGTCTTCGTAGCCTGGAGGATACTTGTACATGTTGTAGACGGAGATCGTCTGTGGTTCGTCGGACACTTCGATGAAGAAGTAGCACGTGTCGTCGTCGCACTTGGTGCTTGTCATATTGTGCGAGTAGATCTCCAGAGCGCCGTTCACGCCATCGGGTTTCTCTAACGAAGTCCACATGTGGTCGTCACCCGGTCGGAAGCTGCGGTTGGCCACGTTGAACTCGTCACTCATGACCAAGTCCCATTTTCGACCACGAGAGTTAATGAACGTTTGGCGGTCGTCGGGGGTGTCCGGGTCTACCCAACTTTTGATCCCGGACTTGGTCGGGTACTCTGCCGACGAAGAACTGTTCTTGGCTGAAACAACAGCGACGGATGCCGCTGTCAAAAGTGCAGCAAGACGCATTCTTCCGTAGTTTGAATTCGTCTCGTTGACTTTCTCGACTGAACGTCTTGTCCGTCACGACGCGAATTGAGAAGTGACCAGAACGTTGTTTCCAGACAGCCGCACGGCGAGATGGTTGACGCTGGAGGCCTCTGTTCGCTAGCGTGCGGTGAATTTTCCAGCCATGTGTACAGATACCAGTCTCAAACCGTGAAAGCCTACATGTACCACAAACACGTGGAGAGACGAAAACCGGCTGGGCCGTAGCTTCTGAGACTCAAGACTTGGTATGGGAGATACACAGCAGTTTATTTACATTTCTTAGCTGCTCGCACATGAAAGTCTCTATTGAGCAGCTACCTGTACGTGATACCTTAGACGAAGTTCTGGCTGTAGTTGTCCTTGGGTCTCTGATTCGTAGAGTGGTTGAGACCACTTTCGTCGACCATGCTGCCAGCCATTTTGGCCTGTGCGTTCGTCTTGGTCAATGCTGCAGCTTCCTTCTTGACAGCCACCATGGCCATGTACACCGACACGAAGGACAAGAACACGATAATTCCGGCAATACCCAAGGACAACCCCATCGGTGGGCCGTACGCACGACTCGACAAACTGCTCGCACTGGTGCTCGTAGAACCGGCTAAAGCGGTGGTGCACCGCGGCCCACCCCATGAAGTTGAGTACGTGCACTGGCAGCGGTTCTTGACGCACTTACCCGTCTTCAACGCCGTCGTGCCGACGTTGCCACCGATAGTGCAGTCGTTGTCCTTGGTGCAAAACGCTTTGCCCGACACCTCCTTCCACGGGTTGTCGTCGTCCACGAACTCGTCGATGTGTGCGTCGATCCATTTCTTGGTGGGGTGAGAGGCCGGGTCACAGCCGATCTGCATCAAGTTGTCTTCGTCCAGGTCGTCTCCTTGGTCCTGGTACAGACGGATGTAGTCGATCTTCATGTACATGGGGAACGAGTCGCAGATTGCGTTGGCCACGGGGTCGTTGCCGTCACCGCGGCACTCACGCCCAGCGTTCGGAGGCGTCGTACCCCACGAACTCGACAGCGCCACGTTAAAGATCATGTACATGGGCTCTTCCAGCATGACCTTCTGCGGGTTGTTCTTCTTGGTGTTTTGCGGCACGTTCGAGAACGCGTCCGTGGTGACCTCGAAGATGGGGCTGCTGTCCAGCATCCACCGCACGTAACCTTTCTCGCCAGTGACCCACTCGATCTGGTACACGAGGAAGTCGAGGTATCCGCCCAAGTGAATGGGCCAATTCGACGAGATGGCGTCCATCTGATAGTTGAACGGCTTCATGGTGTTGGTTTTCGGGGTCGTTGAGTTCCGCGGACTGGTGCATTTCTCGTCAGTGTTGTCGGGGTCACACAAGTATGCGCCCATGTACGAGTTCATGATAGGGAAGCACGTGCCGTTCGAGTTGATACCCCAATGCGCCTTCTTGGTATCGTCCATGAAGCTCAAGTCGCCGTTCACATCTTCCGAAGCCGGACACGTATCAACCGTGCACGTGTTATCTGTGATTCCGGCTTTGACGGACGCCACGACGGTGTCGTAGTCCTGTTTCGACTTGGCATCTTGTTGGCAGTAATTGTTGGCGCCGTATCGGAGACCTTGGTACCACGACTTGTGGCCACGCTGCTTCTGGTAGTACGAGGTCGGGACGTCGATCATGTTGGCACCCGGAGTCTTACAGTCGTACGTGTACACGCAGTACGGGTTGGTCACATCGGCTCCCTTGGCGTCGGCAGGGAAAAGACGGAAGTCGTCGGGCATTCCTGGAGCAATTTGCAACGACGAAGAAATGGCCAAACCACCTCCTTCAAGCAGATCAATCTCCGGTGCACCGCGTCCTTGGTTCGGGTTCAACCCGAAGCCGGGATTGTCGTCACACGCGCTGATCCGTTGGTTGTCCGGGTCGAAGATGTCGGGCTCGCACTTGTTGTACGAGTAGGGCCACATGCGGTTCGTGGATGCCGAAAAGATAGCTCGTCCTAAGTTCCCCATCATCCAGATACCGGGCCACGTCGGGTAGAACCTGGAAGTCTTGACTTTGCCGGACTTGCCCAGTGCCAGATCCGGGTTCCCGGACTCAGTGGTCACCGCTCCGGGGAGTTGTGCGCGCACCTCGAGCATCCCTCCTTGGAAACAGAACTTGTTCCACGACTGCATCATCCCCGCTCGGTAGAAGAAGTTGGCGTCTTGGTACCCCGGAGGGTGCGTGTACATGTTGTACACGTGGATGACGTTCACCTCGTCCCGGATCTCAATGTAGAAGTAGCACGTGCCGTCGTCGTCGCACTTGGTGCTCGTCATGTTGTGCGAGTACAACTCCAGTGCTCCGTTGACACCGTCGGGCTTTTCGAGCGACGTCCACATGTGGTCGTCCCCCGGTCGGAAGCTACGGTTCTTCTGGTTGAATTCGTCACTCATGACGAGGTCCCATGTCCTTCCGCGAGAACTCACGTACGACTGCCGGTCTTCCGGCGTGGCCGGGTCCACCCAAATCTTGACGCCCGACTTGGTCGGATACGTCGTTCCGGTGCTGTTCTTGTCGGCCTGAGCAGTGGAGACCGTGGTCGCGAGCACCGCGACCCACGCCACGAACGCTGCGAACCTCATGGAGACTGAGACGAGCAAGGGCTTGGCTAGTCGAATGGAATGCGTGGGCTCCACTAGCCAATTTGCCAAGTGGCGGTCTGTCTATAGTGGTGTCAGATGGCTGGGCTGGGCCGGGCGCAACAACCGGGCGAGTCCCCATCGCACGCCACCGCTGATCTGCTTTTCAGTCGGCATAGCCAAGTCCACAGTGACGTCGTGCGCTCGCGCTCTAACGGCAAAAAAGTTGACAGCGTAGAGGACGGACGAAGAGCTGCACATTTCGCCAGGAAGTTGTCATGGATGAAGCATCATAATGTGGTGATTGGTGTCATGGATTAAGAAGAAGAGCTCTGCTGCGCTTTGCGTTCGACGTACCAAGTACTATGATAAGTAGGAACTTGGTGGAGTAACTACAACGGAAGGAAGGAACTTCTGAGGGTCGGAGCGTTCGAACAGCGGGTGAGGACTGTGGCACGAGGTGCTGATACCGTCCACTCTCCACGCGTACAAACAGCAAACTGCCTCTCCTTTCCGCGGGCCATGACGTTTTCTGCACGGTATCCACCCGTACAGACAACACATGAAGGCCTTGGCGTCAAGATGAAGACCGTCTCAATGAGACGGAGGCAATTGAGACGAGTTCGCCGATGTTACCAACTTGAGGCGCTAGTGGCGAAACTCTTGGGCCGAGTTCTTTATCAAGTGCTGCTCGGATACAGGAGTCCCTTTCACGAATCGCAGCACGTGTATTTAGCAGGTAAACATGTCTGGACAAATGGTGCTTGGATTCTACTGTAGCTGCCCCCACAACTTCTCTTAGAATTGAGACGGCATGACACAACGCTTTGCATCCATCGGCGCCGGCTTGAGCAAGTGAAAACGGTCGAAATCGATACACAGACCTCTCGGCGTCTTGACCACACAGCGCTCGAAAGTGGCGTCCCACACAATATCGTCATCCGTGTAGGAGTTACGCGCTTGCATGGTGTTGGACGTTGAGCTGTCGATACCTTCCAAGACCACGAGAACTTCCAGTCCACTTTTGCGTAGGTGGTTCATGATCTGCATCTTCGTAGGCTCTTGGTACATCTTGGGTGCACCTGGCAGCCCACCGTCACGGTTCCCATTGTCAATGTCCACCTGCCGCTGCGTCGGGTCCGGGTAACTCGCACACGTTTTCGAGTCGCCTTCGCGAGGCAAACACTCAGGAGGGAAGAGCGGGCTCCACTGGTCGATACGGTGCACAACCACTTGAGGCAAAACCATGAGCAGCATCGCACCGCAGTCGTCATCGGGCTGCTGCACTCGCATCTGGTGGCACTGGAAAAGGAAGTCGTTGGCCTCGTCGCTATCGTCCTCCGCCTCATGCCGCACAGCATACAGACGGACGTGTGCCTCCACAAGCTGGTGCTTCCGTCGCTCACACGTCTGGAACATGAAGTAGTAGTGTCCTCTGATCTTGCGGATGACCGCCGAGTTCGAAAACATGATGGTGTTGGCCCGTTGCTGAGGCAATTTGCAACGAAAATCGGTGAGTTACGACTAGAAATCCTCAGCTTACAGTCAACACACACGTACGTTGGCACGGGAGAAGCGCGCGTAGAAAATGCCAATGCAAACCGAGTCCAGGATGATCCCTGCAAATGACTGCAATAGAAGCTCGAACGTCAGTAAACCACAGTAATTTAGAGCCAAACGTCTTGATAATTCACTCACCTCGAGCGTCAACAACGTGGCAATGGACGTGCATCCTCCGTAGAAAATGTCGTCCGTCGGAGCCCCGTAGCCAATTGTCATCTACGAGAAAAAAATCACGACCACTTCAACATCAACTGGTTGCTGCAAA
Source organism: Phytophthora cryptogea (assembly GCA_000468175.2). NCBI lineage: Eukaryota > Oomycota > Peronosporomycetes > Peronosporales > Peronosporaceae > Phytophthora > Phytophthora cryptogea. The sequence continues at coordinate 15,054 of KV743859.1, forward strand.
TCAACGTCCAAGCCTGAAAAAAAACTCACAATAGTCTCGAGTGAGAAGATGTAGGCGTCCATGATGCTCGAAAGTCCCACATGACATGTCGGATGACGCACCGACACGTCCAGATACGCCAGCGCGAAGAACAAAATGATGAAAAAATACTGCAAATGGCGGTCTCAAATAAGAAAAAAAAAAACTCGAAAACAACTAAAACATTTGCAGCTACTTACAGCAACGAAGACGCCCCAAATGATCCTCGACGTGCGAGTGTTGATCACCGTGTGGAACGGGTCGTCCCAGTAAATCTTCCTCCAGTCTCCTCCTTTGCGGTAAATGCTGTTCCACATCAGAGTACCAACTTTTGTCAAATTCCGCATCACTTAAGTAAAAATTAAGAAATAAATGCTTGGACGCACTTGAAGCGACCCAGAGACTGATGAAAACGACCGCGGCGGTCTAGGAAACGAGTGCGTTGCGTTTGTGGCGCCTGACAGGACCCAGAAGCGCCGCTAGAGGTCACAGAGAGCAGCGGTTGTTCCACACCGGACATAGTGACTTTTTAGCGCTTGTACTGAGTGTTAAGAGTTGGTTCAACCACAAATGGAGAGCGGAGAAGACGGGGAAGAGGATGCAATTGGTTGCACGTGTTGGGAACGAGTAGAAGCTGCGGTATGAGCAAATGCTTGCGAGCGGTTGTGCAATTCCGACGCAGCCGTTACAAGCTGTATGAATGAAGCGTTTGATTGGCTGAAATATGAGAGTTTAACCCTATCAGATGGCGCGGTAGAGGATGGGTACATTCGGACAGGATTTTTGGGATACTTTGGATAAAACACAGGATAAAATCGTAAAACCAATCAATTATCCGCCGATATGTCCTCCGTCCGCCTCGCGTATGTGCTGTCCCCGGCCAAGACTCTGGATCTGTCGCCGTCTCTCGTCTCGCAATGCTCACAACCGCGGCTTCTATCGGAAGCGCACGAGCTCATCGCTGAGTTACGTCAACTGTCAAAGGCCAAAGTCAAGTCCTTATTAGGGGTGAGTGATGCGCTGGCCCAGTTAAACTTCGACCGGTTCCAGACCTTCGTCGAGTCCGAAGCAGCCACGAAAGCAACAAACCCAAATGAAAACCTAAAACAGGCTGCACTCACCTTCAATGGGCCGGCATATCAGGGCTTGGGGGCTCATAACCTGTCGGTTCCGGACCTCGACTACGCCCAGACCCATCTCCGTATTTTGTGTGGTCTGTACGGGGTCTTGAGACCATTGGACCTGATCCAGCCGTACCGGTTGGAAATGGGTCAAAAGTTCGTGAATAAGCGAGGAAAAGACCTGTACGAGTTCTGGGGAGACACGATTGTGCACGAGTTGGACGCTCTTTTCAAGGAGCAAGAGACCGATGAAGACACTAAAAAACCACGAGTTCTGATCAATGTGGCCTCGCAGGAATATTTCAAGAGTTTGACTCGAGCAGCTCTGGAAGCTGCCGGGATTTCCGTTGTGGACTGCGTGTTCAAGGACGACGGCAAGATCAAGTCGGTGTACGCGAAAAGGGCTCGAGGACTCATGTGCAGATACCTCATCCAACAACGGGTGGACTCGCTGGAAGGGATCACGGGTTTTGATCTGGAAGGGTACAAGTATTCGAGCGCAGCTTCCAGTGGTGATACTTTCGTGTTCACACGCACTGCAGCAGAGCAGAAGAAGGCCTTGCAGAAAATTCAGGCGTTGGCTCGTCCGAAGGTGAAGACTAGCCCAAAAGTGAAACGTGGTGCTAGTAAAGTCGAGAAAAAGGAGCTGAAGGTCGAGGCGAACGGCGAAAAGGAGGACGAGAAGCCTCAGGTGCGTCGATCCACGCGCAAAAAGCGCAAAACGGACGGAGAGTGATCGATAAATACTTGGTTTCGATTGCAATACAATTGGGCAAGTTTGTTTTACTAAGCGTTTTCAGTTGTACGCACAGGTTCGTACGTGTGGCGAAAGTCCTTGAAATCGGAGTGGAGACCGTAGACTATTCCACTGAAGATGAAAATGGCAGTCAACGCGGCTGGAATGAGCTGTGTGAACGCCCACCCCACCACAAATCCAGACACAACAAATGGCACGGCCAAAGCTGCAGTCATGGCCACTAAGTATGATTTCCCGCACAAATACGTCGACCGGGGAAGATCGGGTCGAGTCATGCGCAACCGCACCGCTGCAGCAATGAGAAGCATGGATTCCAGTCCAGCGAGTGCATTCGCGATCATCATCATCTCCCGGATTTCGATGCTCACCACGATTAGGATGATGGCGAGGCTGCAGAAAATCACGCTGTTGTCGATCCCGTCCACATTTTGTTGGACCAGCCCCGTGAAACGGAGAGAGAAGGGTGCGAAGTTCTTCTCAGCCATACCACAGGCCAAGTAAACGCTGCAGATCAGGCCGCCGATGTACAGTCCAGCTTCGCACACCAGTGCCACCGCAGTGATCCAAATCGTGAAACTAGAGCCTCCCAAGTGCTCTCCGGCGCTGTAGATAGCCGAGCCTGAGTCTGACCAGGTCGTCCAGTCTGTCTCGCATAGTGCGACCACCGGCAGAATTGGCACGAGATACGACATTGGTATGAGCCCGAGCGAGATGAGCATGACACGGCGAAACGTGCGAGCGGGGTCACGCACGCAGTTCGCGAAGACGGATAGATTCTGGAAGCCGTTGAAGTTCCAGACTAGCGCCGTCAATAAGTTCCCATAGCCCAAATGTGTGCTCTTCGACTTTATCGCAAGATCCGGGGCATCACTCAACTTCTCCCAGCTCTCTGCTCGCACTGCGCTCCAAACTGCAATGACCTACAACGATCAGCAGATATTAATTTCACAACAAGAACATTTACTTGCCCACACAATAACTTACCATATACGGAACGAGGATAAACGCAAGGAGTGATCCTGCGGCGTACCCTACAAGTTGTAGATGGAAGACGCTCGGCATCGCCAGCAAAATACTAAACGCCGCCCTCGCTGTATACTTCAACACCGGCATCCCTTCCAACCCAATAACCCGATAAATGGATCCGATACCTATCGACGCGTAGGCCGCACAATGCATACAGTTTCCCACCCAAGCCCAAAACCCCGCTAATAGTCCCCACGTCGGTCCAAAAGCCAATGCGACCCAGTACGCGTGTCCTCCGGCTTCCGGAATTGCACTCACGAGTTCCGTGACCATGAAAACCATTGGAAAAAAATAAACGATCGGAAAAATCACTAATGCTGCAATCCCCATCAAAGGTCCGGCAGCGACAATCACAGCCTCTCCTCCATCGGGGCCACTGCCAACTGCGAAAAAACTCAATGCCAACAAGGTGGCAGTAGATAAAATCCGACGTCTCGGTGGTCGAATAGTTTCCAGGTCCCGATTGGATCTGGAAATTTGCATCTGGAGTCTCCGAACCGTAGAATTTCTGTCTTCGGACGCCCATCGGACCTCGTCCACCTTGGCATTTGTATGGAATTGTACTGCTCGAGGAGTCTGCAGCCGCTGGAATTCTGTCTCCTCGCCACTAAGTAAAAATATATATTAGGAATGCATTTAATGTGGAAGACAAGTTAGCAAGTGGAGCAGCTACAGTACCTGGACGTGTCCGAGTCGCCTGTCATGGAAAAATTGGCGTCTGGTCGTCGCGCTCCATGGTGCATGTTGCGAACTGGATTTTGATAAAGTAAAAGCTGTGATTGGCTAGAGACGATTTATTTAAAAAGAAGAAGATTTCGGTGGTCGAAAACACAGTTATTGTGAAATCAAACAAGCTTCATCTTTTATTCTACACCCTTCGGACACTTCTTTTAGAATACAAGCAAACCTCTAATTGGCGGTAGTCTACTGAGTTGCCGATGTTGGAAGCAGCATATTGCCCGAGTTGGAGATCTTAAATACCTTGCCAGAGTCCAGATCCGTCACTGTCATTGGAAGAGGTAATTCAGCGTCAGGTGTCTTTACCACCGTGCGGTCGGGTGAAGTCCTGGAAGCCGACGTCGCAAATCCATTCCCCACTTTGGAGTATCCGAGTTTTAGGCGACGGCGATGCGCGTTGCGAAGCTTCAGTAAAACTGGGTGGCTGCAGAGCTCTAGCACTTCACACACGCTCGTGATGAGGTCTTCTGGTGTCAGCAGAGCCAGTGTACGTCCAACCGTAGCGCTCACTTGCTCAGCACTATTTTGCGCAGCATCACCACATCCTGCAAGCGCTAGAACGTCATCTTCAGCAGCACTACAGAGCGCCAGAGCCACACAGAACATGCCTTCAAGTCCAAGAAGCAGACACACATCCCAACAGCACAGCAAAGTATCAAACCGCAGCTGCGAATGTGATGCCGTCAAGGTCACATCCGAGAACAGCGTAGGGAACCACTTGTACGCTAACAAGCACACAGGCAACCCAGCACGCTCGAGTGCCGAGTGAAAGCTCGGCAAGTGAAGTCGCGCCACTTCCTGCAGGACATCACCCACCTCGACAAGCGACCGAAAGAGGTCAAAATGGTCACGCCCAGTGCCATCACAACATATACCAAAGACGTGAGGTAAAATCCGCGCCACAATGCCACGAAGGAATCTAAACGCCTCCACTTCATCGTTCTCAAGCACCTCCAATAAAATAAAAGCGAGTCCGTTCATCCCCTGCATATAGAAACTTGACGACGTTGGTGACGATTGTGAAGACGATGGCGACACAGGATCTTCATCGGTTCGCACATCGAACGAACAGCTTGACAGAAAGGCATGCAACACGTGCTCCAACCGTTCTAGCCGAATAGCCCGCTCATTATCGTCCAGTTTCGGAGCTCCTGCTGATCCTGCCAACCACTTCGCGGTTCGCGGAATGTCTTTCTGTACCTGCAAATCGTCCCTAAAAGAAGAAAGTAAGCAATAGGGTCAGAAGATATAGTCATCGTTTCTCAAGACAGCACACGTACTCTTCGGAAAGTGGTGTGCAGGTCAACTCCTGGAAGGCCGTGCTGCTCTCAGCGTCACTTAGAGCAGGAGTCAATGCCCAGTGAAAAATTTGGCGCCAGTACTTGGCCCGTAGTGTTGTGTTTTTCTGCATTAGCTGGAGAGCCTCGATGAACCGCCCGCTTGATTGAAGAACTCGCAGCATCTCCGTGAGCTCTCGATCTGGTAAATACGCAGCTGATTGTGTAGCACTCGTCCAGTCTTCTGCTGAAGGAAGTGATAATGTGGAATCTAGAGGGCTCAGCTCGTCGTCCTCTTCATCACTTACATCTTCGATATCACCATCAAAATCTAATGCATTGTCCCCTTCCTCCATGCCTTCGAAGGCTTGGTCAAGATGACGCATATTCATCGAGCTTTGCAGCTGTAACGCATCCAAATCAAATGAACCTCGGGATAATGCACCACCAGGAACTAATCCCTCCGCTATTGTGATAGCACGTTGAATTGCATCTGTCCATGCTCTTCGATCTACCTCTGAACGCGCTTGGAACAACATTGAGTGCGCTTGCACCGTCACCATGAAACAGAACTTCCGGTCTGACACCAGCTCGTGCACAGGCTTCACGGAGCTGCCACTACACAGCAACAACACTCGCTTCGTCTTGCTGTTGCTGCTATTTTTCCTGCTGTCCCCGATCGCCATGGGCGTCTTCACTTTCAACTGGCACGTCAACAGATCACCCGATAAATCCACTACTTGCTCCTTCCAGTTCATGCGCGAGGACTTGCGATACCGCGCCAACGACTTTAACTGCGTCAGCGGACTAGTGTACAATTTCGCTCGTAGCACGCCGCACTTCGCAGGACTTCTCAAAAACCTCAACGACACGGGCAAGGGCCCCGTGGATTCCAGTAACAACTTCCTCACTTCCACCGACGTGAGCGTCTGCAACGAGACCCCATTCGCACTCACCAACAAAGATCCTCGAGGCACATGCACCCCCGCTACCGTCAAGTTCTGCGCCGTCTTGACGCAGCAGTCGTGTATCCACTCATAGACGGAGCTCAAATGTGCCATATCTGCGCGTTGCGGCATATTCACTTGAATAAACTCTGTCTCCGCTTCCTGAGCTACGGAAGTTCGCGTTTCGCTGTCTCGCGTCCACGCCATGGGACTTGGTCTCTTGGGGATCGCGACTTTCAAGGCAGCCGAGCGCAACGCGTTTATCCAATTTTTCATTTCCTCCGCCTGTCGTGCACTTAGTACCAATTTTAAAGTAGAAGTTGTAGTATTGTTTATCTCGGCCGTGTTGCCCCGTACCATCACGCTCACTTGGAACGCGTTGTGGCGACCCACCAATGGGAAGGGCAACGTCTTGATCGTGGCTCCGTGGACGTCCACTTGACGCCGCATCGTCATGCCACTGTTATTGTTATTATTAAAGTTTGTATCGGGGGAAGAGGCCGACGATGCGGACGTGGTGGACGCCCCCGAGGACGTGCGTCGGGCTCTGGCCAGCAGCTCCTTCTTGCTCACGTCCGCCGCGTACTCTCGCAGTTGGCCGCCGTCGGACAGGACCCAGTAGCGCTTGTGCCAGCCTCGCAGCAGCTTTCCGCGGCCGTCGCGCGACCACAAGACGCCCTCCATGGCGAGAGGAAACCTTGCTTTACTGTAGTTGCCGTGTTGTTTTGGGGTAATGCGGAAAGAAAGTGACTTGAGGTTTGTAAGGGTGTGTTTTAGCCAATGACAGAGGAGAAAAGGTTGATTGGCGGAATTTAAGCCAATCAAAGAGGTCTGATAATTGGCTCCACTCATTGGACGGCATTCATCCACTTGACTCGTTGGCGACGCACTCGCTGTTTGTAATTGGAGCGACCGACGCCATTGGACGCCATGGAGAACGCCGCCTCTCGCTTCGGCCAGCACCTCGCGCACACCGGTACGCTACTAGCTGCAATCTATTTTATTTCTTATTCGTCCGCTCTGTAACTAGAACAGTACGCTAATTTTTTTTCTTATTTGCTTTTTTTTATTGCGTGTCTATTTATAGAGAAGAAGTACCGCGACCGCGCCTTGAAGAAGTTGACAGTGTACCTAACCAAGAAGAAAGAGTGGACGGAGCTGGAATGGGACAAGCTCTGGAAGGCGCTCTTCTACTGCATGTGGATGAGCGACAAGCGCCCCGTGCAGGAGGAACTGTCGTCGAACTTGGCCGGATTGGTGCACAAAATGCCCGAGGCGGACCTCGCGCTGGAGTTTGTGCACTCGTTCTTCCGGACGATGCACCGGGAGTGGCACGGACTGGACGGTCTCCGTCTGGACAAGTTCTACTCGCTCGTACGCAAGTTCGTGCGTGAGAGCGTTGCGTTGCTGCGCGTGCAGGACTGGGACGAGGAGCTTGTGCAGGAGTTCGTGACGATTTTGTCGTCAGAGGTTGTGAGTCAACTTCCCAATGGTCTGCGCATGCACTTGGCTGATGTGTACTTGACGGAGATCTACAATGCCGCCGGTAAGGACGTGACCACGGAGGCTTTCGTGACGCTGATGGAGCCCTTCTTCACGCTGCTGAGCGGCGAGTACGACAAGACGGTGTTCAAGCGCGTGAAGGAGCTCGTGTTCGAGGATATGTTGACCAAGTACAAGTTCGGTCCTCAGCCGGAGAAGGAGCAGGAAGAGAAGGATGAGACGGACGAGGAGGAACAGGAAGAAGAGGAGGACAAGGTCTTTGAACAGGTGGACGTGGTGCAGGTGCAACACCGCATTTTCGCGATTGCGTCGGCCGATGATACGGCGGAACGCAACCGTTCGGCGCTTTACACGCTGTACAAGAAGTTCTTTACGGTCACGCACATTGACTCGTTCCAGGCTGCGCAGGAGGAGGCTGCCAAGCCTACGAAGAAAGCACTGAAGGACAAGAAGCAGAAGAAGGCAGAAAAGGAGGAGGAAGCCTCCAAGACCAAGGAGCCGGTTAAGGCTGACGAAGACGCTGTCGAGAAAAAGTCAAAGAAGTCGAAAAAGCGCAAGGCCAAGAAGGATGCGGAGTTGGAAGCCGAGGCTGAGGTGAAGAAGGTTGAGGAAGTGCAAGAGGAAAAGGCTGAGACTGCGGCGAACAAGAAATCGAAGAAGCAGAAGGTTGTTCCTGCTGAGACCAAGGACGAAGTTGTTGAGATGAAGACCCCGCCTGCTGAGTCTGAGAAGAGCAAGAAAAAGCAAAAGAAGCAGGAGGAATCCAAGAGTGCGAAGAAGTCTGATAAGGTTGAGAAGAAGGTCGTGAAGGTGGAAGTGAAGGCTGAGAAGGTTGAGGAGATGGCCACGAAGGTGGAGAAGGTAAAGAAAGAGAAGGCTGAAAAGAAGGCGCCTGTCAAGGAGGCTAAATCAACCAAGGAGCAGCCGAAGCAGGAGAAGGTTGAGAAGAAAAAAGAGGGCTACACTACCGTGACTAAAAGCGGCAAGAAGTTCAAGCGTTGCGGCTCGTGCGGAGGCTACGGCAAGGGCTTGGTGCCGAAGGACAAACTGCTGTGCGGCCACTGCGAGCGCACCCAGAAGACACAGAAGAAGAAGGCTGCTTCGGCCTCTAAGAAACGGAAGGCGGAGTCGCAGGCTCAGGCTGCACGTGAAGAGGAGGAGAAGGTCGAGTCCAGCAAGAAGGTGACATTTGGCAAGAGCAAGGCACTGCGGCACGAGGTGTCGGTCAAGCGGCTCAAAGCATCAGCGAAGCGCGAGGCTGTGTCGAAGGAGACCGAGGACATTAAGGGTGTGCTGAAGGTCAAGTCGCCGGTTGCAGTGAAGAAATCGAAGAAGACCAAGACAAGTAAGGGACGCAAGTCGGCTGTCGACTTCTTCTAAACAGCCGGCACATAGGCAACTGCCAGCAGCAAGCCCTCAAGAAGCATTGCTAGCCGTGCATCTCATAGAACGACGAGGGCATCACCGCCCTCTATACTGAGCAACGAGAAAGTATTTGCATTGGTCCTTGCTTGTGTCGTTGGAATAATTCACATCTCGGATTTGCTCTCATTGTTCACCTCCGCCAGATCAGCTAAAGCTGCTTCAGCGGGCTCGTAGCTACCATCAGTCAGATTCAAATTTTCGAGGTCTTTCCCAATGTCACCATCGTCCCTGGGTAAACTAAAATCATCATGTTGCTGGGAGCTATCGGTAGCTGGTGTCAAGCTGGTTGCGTCGTTGTTATTATGCGGTAAAGCATCACCGCCTTCACTTAGTTCTTCAGCTTCTGGTGCCTTGCAAGTATATAAAAACAATTCACCTCCATCCTGTGGCGTGTCGTCGACAATCTTTATTGCAGCAACAGTGTTGGCAAGCTGCTCAGATTCGATTGATGTCACAGCAGTACAGACATCGCAGGAATTCGTTTCGTTATTCTGTGGCCGACTTCCATCTGTGTCTTCGTCATAACTAGCATAGTCCAATGCAGGCGAAGTGCTCATACGGACTTCGTCAGATAACATGCCTGCTTTCATCGCATGACTGTTGCCTTGATCGTTGGGGTAACTATTGGCGAAGATTTTACAAATATCATCCATAGGAAGCCGAGGTGTACACACCTCATAAGTATCAAGTGGGCCGATAAACGCAGGACGCTTGAATTCGGCCTCAACATGAAGTTGCGGCTGCCACGATACCCCGACATCCTTCGGGGATCCTAACTCCACCCACTTGCGAACTGATGCTACGGAGTAGGTGCTGGTCGGAATACTCGGATCGGCTCCATTGCGCAGCAGAATGTCGACAATGTTCGCGTGCCCGAACGCCAACGCATATGCGAGCGATGAACCTTCTTTCCAGTGATAATCGACAATGTGTTCGCCCCCGCGCTCAATCATGCATTCCACCAACCGTGGCAAACGTCGGATACACGCGACCTGAAAAGCTGGGGCGAATTGGAATGCAAAAGCACTGGGTATAGCGCTTTCCTGGCCATTTTCTTTAATGCCTTGCCACTGGCCCACCAAGTAAATAGCCATATCTTCCAGTCCTCGTGATACAGCGCATTCGATTCCTGCCTCCAAGAAATCTAAGAAATGGTTACCTGTCGTTAACTCAATGCTCGCACTTCCAGGTACTGCAGTTGCGACAAGAGTCTTAACGATTTCAAGTCTGTTCCACCGTACAGCCTGCATAAAGTTGCGGCGCTGAGCTTGATATGTTAGACTACGGAAAATCTGGGGAAGGCGTAACGTCACCAAGCAGTCCACAACTTGTGCATTGCCAATCTCACAAGCGTAGTCGAATATGGATTTTTGTGGGAACCGCCAAGTTCGGATCGATGTTCGGACCAATTCCTTTCCTCGCCGCGGCGGTTCTGACTTCAAAAGGCGACCGGCGGGGATTTTTTTCCACTTGCACCGCCATTCAACGGAGGCCCTGGTATGATTCTTGCGGTAATTGTAGCTTGAATTCCAAAAGTAGTCTTCATCAACTTCAGAAGCGCGAACTCGTCGAGCCTTTTCCTCAGCTGCCAGATTATTGCAAGAAAATGAGTACCATCCAGGTAATGCAAACCACTGAAGCAGACCAGCAATGTCAAATCCGACCGTGTATGGATGCGAAGTAGGGTCACCTGAGTGATCTATGCTTGTGTACGGATCAGCGCCAAGCTCACAAAGCTTGCGAGCCACTCGTATTCTACCGAACGCAAACGCGTACATTAACGGTGTATATCCCAAGTGATCACGCTCATTTATAAAGGCCCGGACGCTGGATCCAGCATCACAAGAACTGGAATGATCTTCGTACGCTGTTGCTTTGACTAGCAACACCAGTGTTTCTTCGTCACCGTGGACAGCTGAATAGTGCAAGATAGATCGTCCAAAACAGCAGTGCATTCCAAATGCCAGATTTTTTGTTGTCGACGAGCTCAGAAGTTTGTCAGCAATACCCTCTACGTCGTATAAGCTCATGAACCATCGAACAACAAGGAAGGCTCCATGCCGCGCAGCCACGAAAATGCCAGCTTCGCCATTAGTGGCAATTAATGCACCATGCGGTTTCTGGTGTGCTCCGGAATACAATGCAATTAGGATAGCCAACCGATTACATTTTGCAGCATATAGCAGCGCGGTTAACCCGTCACGGCAGCGTGCATCGAGTGAGGCTCCAGCGGCTAACAAAATGCTGGCAACAGCTTCGTGGCCATGGATAACTGCGAGATGCAGAGCTGTTCGACCACGAGCATCAGGTGCATCTATGGCCGTAATTTTGGATGCATTTGACTGTAGTTTTGCCAATAGAAGACGGCAAATAACAGTATCCCCGCTTGCAGCAGCAACATGAAGTGGTGTCTTCTTCTGTTCATCCTCTGATAGAAGATCCAATCCCCGCAACTCTATCAATTTAATCACAATTGGTAGCTCCAGGCTGGTAACGGCGTAGTGAAGTGCTGATTTCTGGTTCCATTCAGCTTTCCGGCTGATAACCTCTTTCGGATACTCATCAACGATCATGTTGACAATAGACCAAAACTGCTTTGCAAGTCCAACTTCCTTTGCGATTGTAGCAGCTATGGCAGATGCCGAAGTGAGCATTTGATGGACAAGATCTGAGTTCATTGCCCCCGGAAAAACGGTCTTTTTCAAGAGAATCTTCATGATACCCTCAACATTGAGTAGCAGCTCCTTTCCACCATTGTGCTTTACAAATACTGCAAACCGTCGCCAGTGACGCTGCCTTGAATGTTGTCCATTCATTAAAAATTTTGCTAGAAATGCGTCAGAAAGTGGCGCTGTAATAATCGCTCCGTAGTCTCGAAGAAGGTTTACACCTGCCAGCTGCCCAGACTTCATTGCGTAATATATAGCTGACACTCGGGTACTTCCACTTCCACTTGTCTTTCCTTCACCATTCCTGACGTCACAGGAAAATTGGGGTTTTGCTCCACTATCCAAAAGGGTCTGGGCAATTTTGAAGTTGCATGGAGCTTCCTCCGCAAAGCAGCAAATTAAAGCACGGTCGATGATGTTAGCAGCCGCCGAAATCTTGTTTTGTTGAAGTGCACACAGAAGGTAATGCACTACCGAATGACCCAATGTATCCTTTCTCCTACTGGCTACTTCGAGTGGGGTCTCGCCCATCCGATTAATAGCAGTCAAATCTGCACCACATTCCACAAGAACCTGAACTGCTAGCAGTTCTCCTCGTCGACTTGCATGATGAAGGAGTGAGTTGTCAACATGTCCACTGGAAATTTGAATTCCGTAGTTAAGGAACTTCTGAATCAGATACCCATTCGTTTGACGTTTTGGCAAGTCAACACATCCGAACACACTAAGATTTTGCCACTTGCAAGTGGTGTTGCTTGTCGACAAAATGCTTCGTGATTCTTGAATGGATCGAAACACCATCGTTACTGCATTTAGCTCTCGATGGAGTGGAACGATACTTTCAGAAGATCGCGAGCTTAGCATTAAACAATCATCCACAAAGGACGGAGAGCGCAATGCTAAGCAAATGAATGCTTCCAACGAGCCTCTAGAGGCAGCATACCATATTGGACATCGAATTGCTGTTGTTTGGACACGTTGCAAGTCTGCAGGAACCCCAGCACGCAAAAGAAACTCAGCTAATTTTGCTTGGTTATGCATGGCAGCCCTGTGCAATACAAACGAAGAACTTGCTGCTCGTACAACCACCGGTTTCCAGATACTTGCAACATTCATAAAAAAATTCTGGTGCTGAACAAAAATGTTGTTTAGAACGAACCAAAGTTGGTAGCGTGACGAAATACTAAGAATTTTCAGCATTACGTCAAAGATTGGACTTGTCCCAATAAAGTCGCTGATATCTCGACTGCTTTCAGGAGGAATGATCCTTTCCAATAGTTTTATACCAACTTCAATCGAGTTTGCTCCAGAACTGTGGTCAGATCTCTCCCCAGAAAACGAAACACGATAATTCATATCGTCTCGTTCCAGCAGCTCAACCTCGTTTACTTTAAGTCTAACCATCGCACGCTTCGATGATAGAGTGATTCCCCTTAAAGCACTTACAAGGGTATGCACGTCAGGGTTGGCTCCGTTTTGGACGAGTAGCTCGAAGCCTTCAACAAACTGCACGGCCGCACAAGTTGATATGGCACTCTGAAATTCTTCCTTGCAAGCTTCATATGTAAATCCACCCCCATCACCTCTATCGCCGTCGTTACACAACAGAAAGCGCAATATTGAAATTTGGTGCGCCTCGCATGCAACGACCAAGAGACTCTTGAAAGTTTTTCCGTCCTTAACAAAGCACCCCGGAAAACGGTTTTGAACGATTCCTGCAAAATACTTGACAGTTTCCAAGTGACCGCACGCAATAGCTAAATGAATTGGAGTTTCCGCTGGCGCATTCCACCCGGCAATACCTCCTTGGTCATTCGAAGGGCTGGCAAAACCAGAGAAAATGCCCATTCCAGCATCCACGAGAATCCGCAATAGCGCTTGATGTCCAAGTGCAACGACCAGATGAAGCAAAGGCACTTTCTGGTTAATGCTGCATTCGATCAAGTGGATAAGATTTACAGAAGCCCCATCGACTAGGTATTTGCGACTATAGCCTTCAGCCTGCCGATTCGAGACTTTTTTCTTTTCAAGATGACCCGTCTTCGATGATTTTTTCATTGCCTCACTAACCACAAAACGCACTACAATGTGCTCGAAGAACTTATTATCTTCAATTTCGGCATTGACTTTTCTCCACAACACTTGTTTGCGTGTGTGAGGAATCGTGAGCTCAGCATTTGCACCAAGCACTAAAAGTTTTGCGGCTGTCTCTGTGTGGCCATTGATCAATGCGTAAAACAAAGCCCCTCTATGGCCACAACCTATCCATCCGTACCTTGTCCGGCGTCTATAAGCTGTCTGTTTAGGCATCATCGAGTCATTTCTTGTGATACAGTTTACATTCATCCCGCCTGCAACCAATGCTGTAACAATTTTGGTTTGACCCGCCGATGAAGCCACGTGTAGAGCATTCATGCCAAGTGTACTCGGTGCATTCGAAAGAGTAATTTGCTGAGAGAGCAACATTTGTACGAGTCCCCAGAAGCCGACTACGCTTGCTAAGTCAACGTCATCACGCGTTACGACTCCTTTACTTCCACCATTGTCTTCGAGCAATCGTTTTGCCAGCATGAAACATATTCTTTCCATTTCTTCCCACTTCGTGCGCCTTTGGGAACGACGGACTGTACAACTGATCTCTTCTGGTACAGCAAATGCTTTCAAGGGTTGAGCTACCAGCAACCCGAAAGTTAATGGCGAGACAACCGCGGGAGAAATCCCGTACGATTCAACGTGCTCAGAACTACCACCGCCTTCGCTGAATCTTTTGTGATATGCAGGAAGTGAAAGAGCTGCACCAAAAGAAGTCACGGAATTTTGCTGCATTGTGCATAGTGAGTAAGGATCGGCGTTGTTGCCAAGAAATAATTCGACCATTTCTTCGCTCTTTGACCGGATAGCAAAGTACAATGGCGTCTCAGCGTTTGTTGGGGGCATCTCAACATCAACTGTCGCTGAATGGCTGATCAGCAACTTGGCACAAGCAACATTATTCCCCAGTGCAGCAAAATGCAGCGGCGAGAAGGAGCAGCGGCGAAGAAAACCATTTCCATCCGCCCCAGCCTCCAAGAGCAGGTCCAATAACGCTAAGTGTCCGTACCATGCTGCGCACCCAAGTGGCGACTCACCGTTGACTTCATTTGCCAGATCAACATTTGCCCCTAACTCTACAAGGCTTCGAACAAGGGCCAATTCATTTGGAATGTCAAGCTGAGCATTACGAGCATTTGATAGTACACAAATCCTTTTGCACTCTTGGAGCAATACCGTATCGCCTGTCTGCGGGTGTGACAAATTGATTTCAACTTGCAATTTGTGTAGACATCGGCAAATTTCCACTGCCACACTAATATTGATACCTGCGAGTTCCGCTGCGAGGTGAAATAGCGAAGAAGGCGGTATTTTCCCTTTAAGTGGGTCACAACTCATAGTATCCGTAGCACGTTCACGACCAAGAAGCAGCTCTAGCACGGACAATCGTTCTTGGTAGTTCAAGAAATTCTGCTGGAATCCTTTCAGAAGCAGCTCAGCTGGTGACTCGATACCGATAGTTTTGTACTGCTCAGATGAATTTAATAGTCGCTTTCGGTTTCCAATACCCTTCATGTCACCTTTCCACCATAGCCCTAGAAGATGGGGAGTTCCTTTCAGAATGCGAAATTCACATTGCGAGATGGATACAGCTGCATTTGCATAAATCAAGGCGGTACAGACGTCAAGATTTCCATGAACGCAGGCATAATGAAGAGCCGTATACCCGTGAACGTCTTGAAGATCCAAGCAATTGACTTTTTGCCCTTCAAGATTTAGCCTGGTACTGGTGAGGCCATTAGATGTTGCCAGTGATATCAAATATGTTGCGATACTCCAGTGTTTGTACTGAACCGCTAAATGAAGTGGTGTGGAACCATTGATATCTTGGTATGCCACCGTTTGCGGAAACTTCGAGATCAGACATTTCACGATATTATCGTAGCCTTTACATGCAGCAAGATGCAGTGGAGCTTGCAACCGTTGATCTCGCAAGTATCCGTCAGCACCAAGTTTTAACAACAAATCAACAGTTGCAGTGTGACCCTGCTCAGTCGCTTCATGAAGTGCAGTACGTCGCAAGAACTCCATTTGATCGTTTATGTATCGCAAAACTGGTCGTTTTTCCAAATCTACCAATCGCTGTACTCGCAACAAATTACCATCGTGACATGCTTCAATCATATCGCCATACACTTGCTTTTCCAGCTCTAAGCAACTAGAGTGGACATTGCCAACACTACTCATAAGATGATCCAGCTTGTAGTGGTCCCAAAGTAAGTCAACTACTTGGCGAAGCTGGGGGTAAGTGCGATGAGCCAAAAAGAAATTCTTGCGGTCATCTGCAGGCTTGGAATCCATTACACGTTCGGAAGCTATCGCTTCAGAAAGTGGGGTACAGCGAACTGATCGTTTGGCTGCAGTCTCCAATGCACAATATAGTGGAGATTTGTCCTCGAAGTTCAACAGCCATGGCGTGGCATGCTCTCGCAAAAGCATGCTCACTTCTTTTAACCGCCCGTGTCGAGCAGCGTGGTGGAGCGCCGTATCACCTTTGCTGTCCTGGGTATCAACGACAACCCGAGCCTTCAGCAGCAACTCCATAATATTCGCATGCCCGAACTCAGCAGCGTCGTGAAGCAATGTACGTCCAAAGACATCTCGCCGGTTTAACAAAATTGCATCATGCAGAGTGCCACCCGCAACATGCTGATAGAGCGCTTCGAAATTGCTTTCGGTCGCACTAATTTCGTATTCAAACTCGGTCAAGTATGTTTTACTTGCAAACCGAGGCTCCTCGTCCACCTTGACTGTACCAACATCATTAGCAGATGCAGCAGATGTCTTTAAATTATCTTCAATCATCTCGTCGTCACGCTCATTCACACATATTTGCCCCTCGATGGGTCGAATGATCAATACAGGTAATACCTCAACTTCGTTATCCCCCAGGAAAATGTGAGTTGAGCTGAGAAATCGTCCTAACTCGACTTGTTTGTCCACCGACGTACCCGCCGGGGAAACCAGAGAGATTTCATCGCTTATCTTCGTCACTTTTAGCTTTTTACGTCTGGGGGGTAAGGCAGACAAAAACCTCCCGGGAACGTCCCATTGATATAATGAGTTTTCCACTTTCTTTGGCCTTCGCCGTTTCTTCGGCTCGCAGCGAATAAGTCGCGAAGGCAATGTATTATCTTCTTCCAGGTGAACCAGAACTGTGCTCCTACTGGAAATTTTGGTGTTGTCCAGACCATCTTTTTTTCCCTTAAAACTTGTATGCTGGTCGCTTTTCGACTCTTGAAGATGAAGCTTCTCTTCCATTTGGTGTTGTGACTCCATAGCAATAAGTCTGGCCTTCCACTGTGCTTTTTGTGTAAGATGTTTTTGTTCACGTTTGCGCTCACGCAAATTCATCGCGTCAATTTTCTGCATTCGCTGCTCAGACGTCGAAGGTGTTAACGGCACATTGTCTATTGGTGACCGCGGTGATGGAGGAGGATCTACTGTGCCAACGTCCATTCCTACCTCGGGCTTAGACCATGGCGACAGTATTTCTCCGAAGTGTGATTTCACCATCAGAACTCCTGGTGGTGGCCTAGCAGCCGTTCGCAAT
>AUWJ02028325.1:0-43423 GCA_000468175.2 Phytophthora cryptogea
CAACAAGGTGGTCATCCACGTCGTGGATGTCGCGAACGATGGTGATGCCAACCTCACGTGGGACGGACAGAATGCCGTCCCAGCCCTGAGGCTGCCCCTCCGCGAAGTTGTTGTCTTCGGTGATCCAACCGATCAGCACGTCCTTGCCGTGCTTGTCCGTGTAGATGCTGTTGGCGTACCAATCACTGCGGTCCGACACACCGACCATCAGAGGCGTGAAGAGACCCTCGTCGGAGTCTGATCCCGCACTGGTACTGCCAGCAGCGCCGAAGGTGCCGGTGGCCCACATCGGGTAACGGTTCGGATCACCTTCAGCAGCGAACAGCATCACGTTGTGGAGCTCGCCGTCCTCGTCCGTCATTTCACGATAGATCGTGGTCTCGAAGTTGTATCCCCAGTTAGCACTGTACTCCGAGAAGCTCGTGTTCTTCTCCTGCGAGAGCAAGTAACCCTGGTACTCCCAGTTCACGTAGTCCTCGGCATGGTAGAGGAAGATGCGCGGACCCTCACCGTGGATGCCACCGGCCACCAACAGGTAGTTGCTTCCGGTGGTGGCGTCGAAACCAAAGTGTTTGTCCAGTGACTTCGAGTGGAACGGCATCGGGTCGCGCCAGCCAGTGACGTTCAGACCCTTGGGGGGAAGCTCAATCAGCGGCTTGCTGCCCTTGTGCCACGTCGATCCTCCGTTGCTGGTGGTGGCGTACAGCACGTGTTCACCGAACAGATACTCCTTCTTCCACGAGATCGGCAAAGCAGTCACTCCCGTGTAGAAGACGGTGTGCTTGCCGTCGATGGCATTGTCCATGGAGAAACCCGAGAACACACCGAGGTTGTCCCATTTGTCCTGGAAGGGCAGCAGGGCATCCGGGTAGTCCTTCCAGGTCACTTGGTCTTTCGACACGGCGTGGCCCCAAGTCATGTTGCCCCAGATCGTCGAGTTCGGGTTGAGCTGGTAGAACATGTGATACAGACCAGTGGCGGAGTCGTAGTACGGAGCGCACGGGTCGTTCATCCACTTCTCGCGAGCCTGGAAGTGGTAAACCGGGCGGAACTGCTCGAACAGCTCGGTACCGGGCTTGGCCTCCACGACTTGGGCAGTAGCGGCCTCTGGGCTGAAAACGAGAGCGGCGACGAAAGCACCGAGGGCCATGACGCTCGGGACCACCTTCATGTTTTGCAAAGACTCAAGGCCGGTGAAGCTTGGTTCGGCGCAGCAGTGACAGTTGAGGAATGAGTGGAGCTTGACATCCCTCAACGAAGTTGCCGTCGTTGGGGCTGGTGGTCACCCTGTACATCCATTTTTCTGTTCGCGGATCTCCGTGGAAAGCCAGAAGGCATTGCCCGATTGCGAGCTGCACCTCGTTTTCATGTTGCCTGCAGAGAGCGCTAGGAAATCTCACCATGAGGTTGATGCTGGGCTAACACCATCGACGGGAGCTTTCTCGTCCGAAACAAATGCTTTCAAAATTTCGCGAGCTGCGTAGAAAAATAATGAACATGCATCACCCGTAGAATTAACGCTGTAAAAGTTTGTTATTGCGGGATCTTGGGTTTCACATCGCTTATCATGACTTAGGAATTGACTCATGGAGGACCCACATGATGTGCTGGATCAAACAAATCTGTACTTGTCTGGGAAACTAAGCGAATCGATTGCATCGGAGGCACTTTCGGGTGCGAATGAATACTCGTTGTGGTGTTTCCAGAAGGCAATGCTGAAAACCGCAGGCAGATCCAGCACACCAGAGCAAAGCCTAGAGCAACTCCACCCAGCAAGGCAATGTTCACACGGCGAAACGATGCACCTTCTCAGTGGTGCAGTAACGCCGGACAGAAAATGGCAAGTGATTAACAAAAGCACGTGAGGCCAGGGCTTCAAAGCCGAAAGTTGATCCCGGTGTGTTCGTTTCGCTGATAGAGCACTAGCAGGTGGCGCTGAGGAAGGTTGGTGTTGAATGAGGTACTCATTCTTCGATGGCAGCTGATGCGAGCTTGCCAAAGGTGGCAGCATGATGTATAATTTCACGGCAAATACTTTTCAATGCTCAAGACCCAAGCTCGTGAGGCACTCGGGCTGAACGTAGATATTAAAAACCATTGCGCCAGCCATGGCAGTTCGCCATTGAGTCAAAATTTGGACAGCGACTGCTTGTTACGATTCATATTTTTGCACCAGGGCAGCATGGGGCCGTGGCTGCTCCAGTGTAACCTGGATCAGTGAGCTTTCAACACCATTGGGTCATTGGATAAAGCTGCAGCGTACTCTCAAGAAAGAGGCAACAACCAACCACCGACTGTCGCTTCTTCAGCCAAACAGTGCCACGAGGTAGCGTTCTCGTCGCACTCTCATACTTTGCAATCGACCCACACGACGTCCAAGTTTCAACAATGGGTCCACAAGATGGAACGTCCAGGCTCCTGAGAGTGTGACCAGCATCTTCACAACTTTAGTTCTCCCATCTTGCGACGCATTCTGGAGCATCTTGATGGTGCTTTACCGTACGCGTAATTGCTGTGCAAATGCGTGAATGGTTTGGCCCATTTCCCAAGTGCAAGTTGAATGTGGAGCCAACACGCACACATAACAGCCTCCGGATAATGTAAAAAAACTTTAGCTTGCCCCTCGCATACATTTAGAGACACCGAACGCGTCGGGTCTAATAACATCGGAGATAATTTGCGCATCCATTCTAACGTCGAACGCTGACTTGGCGGCGGATGGCAGTCGTGGTTGCAAACGAGAAAACGTTGGATAAAATCATGTGGTCCAGTGAACTCACGCTCGAAGAAGAAGAAGATGCGTGCTCCACGACGCTGAGAAACGCTACCTTCACTTTCAACGGGGTTTCAAAGCGTAGTGTCTGCCCGTGGAACGGCTTGATTAGCGTCGTAGCCACTCCGTGAGCCTCCGCAGTTGGCAGCGCCAAATACAAACGACGTAGCGTAACATTCGATGACAAAGCACTTCCAATCGAACTCCAAATGTCATGCTCGCTGCTGTCGCTGTCTGCACCGCTGCCGATGGTATCAAGCTGGAGACTCTGAAGACATTTGCCATTTGGGTGAGCTAGCAATGCTTGCAGCTGGTCAGCAACAGAGATGTTCACTGATTCCACAAACACACCCAGCTTCGCTACATGGCAGCAGCCCTCCTCATATGCGCGCAGAAGAGGTGACAAGTCGGTCATTATGTTGCCGGTGACGTTCAGGTTGAAGAGATTTGGACAGAACTGCAGTACGTTTTCCAGACTCTGCGAGGTGAGTCTACACGACGGGACATCCAAGGAGGTCAGTGGATTTCCAATCAGCCGTAATAGATCGACAATCCCGTTGCTCTGCTCATCCAGCCCACGATACGTTAAGGATCTCAGTCCTGGTCGTGACCTTGCTTCGGATTTCATCGCCACGCGTGATGATTTCGTGACTTCGTATCGTACAGCGCTGCTAACTACCCACCTAAATCCATGTCCTGGAATCAAAATGCAGAGCCAATCGGCCAGACGTACCATCACCTCGTACTCGAAGTCATCTGTTTGCAATAGATCTGGTTGTAGTTGCGACCACGCTGTAGAATAACCGGGGCTCGTCCATGCCTGAGATCCATCAAGGAGTCGAACGAATAGCCGCTCATTTAGAGGCAGCTCACACTCCTCACATCCTTCCCCTTCAGGTAGACGTCCGTCTTGCATGATCACCACAGTTCTGCCAGGATGTGGAGACTCCAGCATGGCTGCCAATGCGTCCACATCTTGCCTTTGCAGCTGCAACCCAGAGACGTCAAAGTGCTCCAGCTCAGACCCCGAGTCGACGTGAAATACGGCCAGGAAGATCCACGCCCACACTAGCCGAGCGTTCGTGTGTGCTCCGCGAATAGTATGCCCAATCGACAATTTGTTCAGGGGCGAGGAGTACCAAAGCGCAGAGCAGAGAGTTCCGACACAATTACTATCAATCCCCGTTCGTGTGAGGTCCAACGACCTCAGAGGCGACGACAGGCCCAGCACTTGCTTTGCGAACAACTGGAAGCTCTTAAGTCCCGCCGAGTTCTTCAGTGAGTTGATAAATACTCCAGGCAACATCAGACTGCGAATCGTCGACGCCGGAAGCGTAACAATCCGCGCCAACAAACTCAAATCTTCTGCCCCGTTGAGAAACCGACTGTTGTGGAACCAGAGCGCCGTGACTTGATAGTCAACGCGCGCGTCGTCCTCTTCCGTCCGCTCGTCCCGCCTCCCGAAAAGCTCCTGCAAAGCCAGCACCATACTACGCAGCACGGCAGTGTCCACCACATTGTCCGCAAGTCGCAGACAAACGTCCACTGTTGTCTCCCGCCTCTTCATCCTCAACGTCTTGACAAGCTTCCAGTCCTCGTCAGTCAGCAGCTTCCCAGTGTCCATTTGCAGGAACTGGAAGAACAATTGCACGCTCTCGAGCGTCGGTCTCCCCATCCAGAGCGCGACCTTGGGACAAACCCCAACGCTCTGCACCGTCTCGAGATACTTTTCTTCCTGGAACTCCGTCGGTCGCAGCAGCGCAGGCCACCACAGCGACTCGAACGTCTCTCCCCAGCCGCAAAACGGGGTGGAAACCAGTTGGCAGACGAGTTCCAGCAACGACCGACGCGTGTGCAGCTGCTGCGCGAGCGTCACGGCGCCCGTTTGGCCCACAGTCGCGTGCAAGTGGCTGCGAGTGACCACATCCAGGCGGATCCACGGCTCGCACGGAGCCAGCGGCCACGAGCGACCCACCGACGCCCCGAAGCCGCTCTGCACGAGTTGAAAGGCGCTGGAGACGCTGCGATCCGACTCCGCGGGGGACGCGTACGTGGCCACGAGCGCCGTCGCCTGCTGCAGCGAGAGCGACATCGATACACTGCGCACTTAACGCACCTGATATGCGTACTTATTGAATCGGAGTTAGGCGAGATAAGTACGAGCGCGTAAGTTCGCCGCCTCGGCCAGATCATACTGGAATCAAGTGCGTTGGCAGCAGCAGCATGTCGACCCCCAAGGCGCGCAAGTCCGTCAAGGTGGGCGGCAATGTGGGCGTGCTCACGGGCCGCCGCAACCGCCAGGAGACCATGCTGTCCATCCGCAAGGCCAAGAAGGAGGACGCGTACGCCACGCGCCGCAATCTCAAGGCCAACCACCCGCCGGCCGCCGCGCAGACCGCGAGTCGCCAGGAGCTTTTGCTCAATTTGGCCTCTCGGTCGCACGCGCTGCTGCTTGGTGCGTCATTTATTTATTTTACGTCCTAAATCTTATTTGTGACGGATTAATTGTCTGATCGATGTCATTTATTTAACTGAACTAGGCATCCAGCGGCCGGATGCGCTCACGAGGCAAAAGTCCATGCGCGCCTTCGTGTACTTGCTGTCCAGTGGCGTCCCGCCGCTCTTCGACGAGAGCGACTCGCAGCACGAGGGGCTGTGGCACACCATCCTGGCCGCGCTGCCGTCCTTTGTAGCCATCCTGAACGAAGGACTGCCCGACGCCAACGCCGTGCAGCTGCACTCGGACGCGGCCTTCGCGCTGCGCTTCATCTCGTCCATGGACAAGGCCGGCGCCGTGATCGCGTCGGGCGCGGTGCCCAAGCTCGTGCAGCTCTTCCAGTCCGGCATCTCGGAGCTGCAGATTCAGGCGGCCTGGTGTCTCGGCAACATCGCGTCTGAGTCGGCCGCCAGCTGCGAGGAGATCGTCAAGGTCTGTCCGCCCAGCGCGGTGCTGCCGCACATCCGCATGGCCACGCCGGCGCTGCGACGCGCGGCTGTGTGGCTCCTGCGCAGCCTCGTCGAGTTCCCTGAAGTCCTGGTGAAGAGCGGCGTGGTCGGACCCGACACCAAGCGGGAGATGATGGAGGTGCTTTCGAGTATTATTCTGCAGCTGTCGAACGAGAAAGTGAGCAACTTCGTCTCGGCGAACGGGCAGGCGGGAGGAACGATTGCGTTCAAGAAGACGGCGCCAATTGCTCCGTGGCGGATCTTTGAGGTGCGTTTACGAAATGCTGTCGCTTGACGTGAAGTCAACATGCTAACAAATCCTCTTCTGCTGTAGATCAAAACGGGAAAGCCCGCGCCGAACGATATTGCCGTCGTGCGGTTTGTGCGCGAAGTGGACGAGGCGACCGTCGAGGTCATGGACGTGGACGTGAACTTTGAGACTGGGGAGAACATGGTGTTCTTGGCCAAGAAGGCTGACATGCGTCCGCTACAGGTGACGGACGACGCTATTGGTGAAGACGACGATTTGGAGGATGAAGAGACGGATTTGCTGGATGAGCAAGTGCTTACGCTGTGCGATAGCTGCTGGGCACTTGTTGAAATGACGCTGCACGACAGTGACATTGTCGGCGGCATCGTCAGCGCTGGCCTGTGCCCGCGTCTAGTGGAGTTGCTGTACATCTCACAGAGCAGTGTTATTCTCGCACCTGTGCTGCGACTACTGGGCAACATTGTATCCGCGGAGATCTCGTTTTCACAGGCCGTCATCGAAGCGAAGCTGTTAGAGGTGATCCCGAGCGTGATGACTACAACGAGTCGTGCGGTGCGTGAGGAGGCGTGCTGGATGCTGTCGAACATTGCTGGCGGCCAGGAAGAACAAGTAGTTGCAATGATGAACGCCCCCGGAGTTATCACCGGACTGGTGGAGCAGATGTCGTGGGCCGAATACGGCGTGAAGCGCGAGGCGACGTGGGCCATGTGCAACATCATCGTGCGAGCGAACCTCGAGCTTATCAAAGAGGTCGTGCGCATGGGCGTACTGCAGTCCTTCTGCCCGATGCTAGACGAGTGGGAGGACCCGATGGTGGAGCTGGTCATCTTGGAGGCGATTGAGAGCCTCTTGCAGAAGGACCCGCAGGAAGGCCGCATCGCCGTCGAGGAGAGCAAGTGTTTGGCAAAGATAGAGGAGCTGTCGTACGACCAGAACGACGACGTGAGCAGCATGGCGTCGCAGCTGATAGACACGTGGTTCGACAACGAGGGCGAGGAGGCGGACGCCGCGCTGGCGCCGGCCGTGGTGGGGTCCGAGCAGACCGGCGAGGCGCTCAACTTCCAGCCTGTGCAGGGCGACGTCCAGTTCAACTTTAGCCAGAGTTGATTGCCCGGCGCTGCGCTCGGCACGCGACGCCACCACTGCGAAGACAGCAGTCCGTGCCCGTTTGCCGTAGTGAGCTCAACAACGTTTGCACTAAGTTTCCCTTTCTGTTGACGATTTCGTTCGTGTACAGACGACTCACCGTGATTAAAAATCTTCCCGACCGACTTTGCAAGGAAGCGCTCGCATGGCCTTACCTCGCGCGTGCGCGCCCGGAGCGTAGCATGATGTGTCAGCAGTGCAGAGCCTCGGACGCGGCACACGAGGACCAGCCCTTGGGCATACGGAGCTGGGACAGCCAGCAGCTTCATGCGCTCGTGAGGCGACCCCGCGAAGATCGGACTCGTGCGTCATGCGGGCGAGCGCTCGCCATTGGCGCCGCGGACTCGGTCCCTGCATTTCGCCTTGGCGCTGGAACGGAAGCTCTCGTTGCCGCCAAGAAGACCAAGCCGATGGGAGGCGTCGCACCTGCCAAAGATGCTGCGGCGGAAGGTATGCGCTGTGGTAGGCCGCTATGGAGCTCTGGCTCAGCGGCGAGGCTGGCGGAGCATGCGGCGGGATGCCGGGAGCGAGGTCTTCAACGGCAATGGCGACCGAGCACAGTGGGACGCCACTTCGGACTCGAAAGAGACCCAGAAATGAAAGCTTACGGCATTTACAGCAGTAATGTCCGGCAGCTTTGTCTTTTGCGCGACGCCCTACATGCGCACAACGACCTGGAGGACGCACCGCCAGCTTACCTCAATTGTTCGGTCTCGTGTTGCAGTGCTGCCGACTTTGATGTCCCTGCCGTGCCCCGTCGATTAAAATAGGGCGGGCAGCGAAATCCGTATCCATTTCTCGTATTTTACGCGTAGTTTATAGTGTTGTGGATGGAGAGCTGCAATACTCCGGTCTAATTTAAGGGTAAACACCTTCATCAGATAGCACGCACATGCTGGTGCTTGTAAGCTTTTCTTACCCGAAACAATTTCTCGAACTCCAATTTATACATGTAATCATATTTACCGCAATCTAACGCATTCTGAACCAGCAACACAAGTGTTCACCCCACCTCTAGAAGACGAGGATAGCACATACGATACAGACCTCGCTGCTGCAGTGCCCGCCATTCAAAGCAGCACAACAAGGAAGCCTTTCACGCAAAGTTTATTTTACGCAAAGTTTATTTTACGAACTCGGGCTCATCTGTCGGGATTAAAATAGACCCGGCAATGCTGATGAGTGTATTTCCGCCACACTTGGCGTTTGTATGCCGGCGTCGGTATCCATTGTTATCAGAGCCTTCTACGGAAATGTGGCCGCTCACTTCGCAATTTGCCGTCAAGTGCGCACTCCTTCTCCGCCCTCCCCCGCGTCGCTCCTTCCCCCCCTTGAATGGTTGATCCCCCAGACTTATATGGCCGAGACTCATGCGTGGACCCGAGCGAACTGAGGCGAGCGTCGTCCCTGCAAGACGCGGCCGCGGCCGAGGAGACGCCGCCATCCTCTTCTTTCTCTTACGCTGCAGCGCACACTCCTAGAGGCGGCGACACGCGCTCCAAGAGCAAGAGACTTTTACTGAATGAAGAAACGCTGGACGACGACGCCGCCAGCGAGCGCTCGCGCGCCTCGCACCGCTCGCGATTCCTCAGCGACGCTGAGCGCCTCGTGGCCATGGACCCGCTCAAGACCCGCGAATCCTTCGCCCAAGTGGACAACCGAGAGGACCAATGGGCCTGGCACGAGAAGCCCGTGGCCGTGATCCTCGAGAGCCTCGAGGTGGACGCCCAGCGCGGCCTGGACAACGACGCCGCGCTCAAGAGGCTGGCCCAGAACGGCCCCAACTCGCTCGAGGCCGAGGCGAAGGCCCCCATCTACGTCATCTTTCTGCTGCAGTTCACGAACGTGATCATCGGCCTCCTCATGGCCGCAGCGCTGGCGTCCATCGCCCTGCAAGAGTTCGTGGAAGGCGTGGCGATCATCGCCATTGTGACGCTCAACGCCGTCATTGCCACCATCCAGGAACACAATGCCAGCAACGCCCTCGAGGCGCTGCAGAAGATGACGTCTCCGCAGTGCGTCGTGCTGCGGGACGGCGGGCGACAAGTGCAGATCCCCAGCGAGCAGCTCGTCACGGGCGACATTGTCGTGCTCACGACAGGAGACATTGTGCCGGCGGACATCCGCCTCATCTACAGCTCAGACTTCAAGGTGAACGAGATGATCCTCACGGGCGAGTCCGAAGACGTGCTCAAGAAATACGACGCAGACATGAGTCGCAGTGAGAAGCTCACGGCAGACAACATGGTGTTCGCGTCCACCTCTGTCGCCACGGGCAACGCCACTGGTGTGGTCGTGGAAACGGGCATGTCGACCCGTGTTGGTTCCATTGCTACCCTTCTCCAAGGCGGCGGCGGTGCCGATGGCTCGAAGCCCAACTGCTGGCGTCGCTTTGTGGAAAAGTATTACCCAAAGATGACACCCCTGCAGCAAAGTCTCCACCATCTCGGTGTGGTCATGGGCACGGTGGTCATGGGTATCTGTGTGATCGTGTTCGTGGTCGGAATGGTGCGCAACAACCCCGACCCGAAGAACCCTGACAGAGCAATTTGGCTTACGATGGTGATGACTGCCGTCTCGTTGGCCGTCAGTGCCGTTCCGGAGGGACTGCCCATGGTCGTCACGATTTGCCTCTCTACTGGCACAGCCGACATGGTGAAGAAGAACGTCCTCGTTCGCAAGCTTGCTGCAGTTGAATCGCTGGGAGCCAGCTCGGTGATCTGCACGGACAAGACTGGCACGCTGACCGAAGGTAAGATGACAGCGGTCAAGATGTGGAGTGACTCGACCCTGTACGACATTACTGGCACGGGATTCAATCCAACCGGTGATATCCTTCACAATGGTGTAAGCCGGACGAAGGAGTCTATCCCTGTACGTACAACCTTACTATCAGCAGTGTTGTGCAGCAACACCAGTCTGCAGCAAGAGGAAAGCGATACCGGGGTACCTATCTGGGTGCCGATGGGAAATTCTTCTGAGGCCCCTCTTGTCGTCGCTGCTGCGAAGGCGGGCATTTGGCGCGAGGAAGCCATGAAGATCTATCCCCGACTAACTGAGGTGCCGTTTTCGTCTACAAGAAAGATGATGATCACCGTCAACGAACTGCCTGGTGGGGAACCCCACCTGGACATGCTTCAACTTCCTCCAAAGACACTGTACGTCGCCAATGTCAAGGGAGCCCCCAACTACATCGCCAAAAACTGCACTCAACTGTTGCGTACGGACGGGTCTGTCACTGCCTTGCATGAACGAGAACGCGACAACATCTTGGAGGCTGTGGATGCATTGTCGTCGCAAGCACTTCGTGTTCTTGCTGTTGCTATTCGGCCGCTCGATAAAATGCCATTCGCGGACGATGAAGACGACGTGGAGGCGAAGTTTGAGGCACTCTGTGCGCCGCTTATCTTTGTTGGTCTCGTCGCCTCGATCGATCCACCGCGCGAGGGTGTCAAGGATGCTATCCATACTGCTCGCCAGGCGTCCATCCGAACGGTGATGATTACGGGGGACTACCTCAAGACGGCTGTGGCTATCGCCCGCGATATTGATCTACTGCAAGACGGTGCTGATGCTGAGGCAGAAGCTGTGGACTGTGGTGTGCTTCGCCCGCGTCAGAACGCGTACTTGCCCGATGCAGAGCTGGATGAAATCACAAGTCAGGTGTCGGTGTTCGCTCGGGCTAAGCCGGAAGACAAGATAGAGATCGTCAAGTCACTACAGCGTCAAGGCCATGTGGCAGCAATGACCGGTGATGGTGTCAATGATGCACCAGCGCTCAAGGAAGCCGATATCGGCGTGGCAATGGGAATTGCCGGTACCGCTGTCGCCAAGGGTGCCTCGGACATGATTCTGACCGACGACAACTTTTGCAGCATCGTTTCAGCTGTGGAAAAGGGCCGAGAGATCTATGCAAACATCCAGCGGTTCGTGTGCTTCCTGCTATCGACCAATTTCGGCGAGATCACCGTCATCTTCACTGCTATTGCGGTTGGCATGCCCAACCCACTGGAGCCGTTGCAGATTCTGGTGCTCAACCTGTTTGCCGACGGCATGGCAGCCGTGGCACTCAGTCTGGAGAAGGGCGACGGCACTGTCATGTCGGAGCGCCCCCGTCCTCGCTCGGAGCATATCATCTTCGGTCGCCTTTGGGTGCTTGTCTTGTCGAACGCCTTCCTGATCGCTACCGGCGCGCTGGCTGTGTTTTCAGTCGGCCTCTACTGGAACTTTCAGAATGTATTGCTCGACAACATCACCGCTGGCATCGACGCGAACAGTGGCGTGGAGGCCTACAGGAATGCTGTTTGCTCTCGCTGGATGGGAATGGGCAATGGCTGGCAGGCGTACAGTAATTGCGGAGCTCGCTCTCTGAATGGCACCTACCTGTTCGATGAAAGTATTCGATCTCTGGCCTATTATGA
This sequence comes from Phytophthora cryptogea, assembly GCA_000468175.2. NCBI lineage: Eukaryota > Oomycota > Peronosporomycetes > Peronosporales > Peronosporaceae > Phytophthora > Phytophthora cryptogea. The sequence continues at coordinate 11,558 of AUWJ02028325.1, forward strand.
AAGCGCTGACCTGCTCTGCTACGGCGGCGACTACGAGTGCGTGTCGGAGGGCACTTCGCGCTCACAGACCATGGCATTCATCTACATCACAACTATGGAGATGCTTCGCGCTTACACCGCTCGCAGCTTCACGAAGTCGGTGTTCAAGGACATGTTCAGCAACAAGTGGATGCAGATGGCGGCCGTGGGGTCACTGACCTTGACGCTGTCCGTCACGAACATTCCTGTCATCAGCGATGATCTCTTTGGGTTCTCGCACGTCGAGTGGTACGAGTGGATGTTCTCCATGGTGTTCGCTCTGATCATGGTTGCTTTTGGCGAGACGCTCAAGTGTCTCTACCGTCGTCGCGACCGCTCCAAGCTTCGCAAGACCGCCGAGGAGAACTACGCGGGCATGGTCGAGGAGATCCGCACTTTGCGCCATCACATTGAGCACCTTGAAGGCAAGTGGGAATCGGAGATGCAGCAGCTCCGTATTCGTGTGGGTGGCGATCATCGTGCCCCGCACTCGGCGGATGGCAATTCGACGCTTACGTCGCCGTCGTCGTCAAGCGAGGGAAACGCGACCCCGCTCTAGCGGCATCGAGGTTTGTGTTCAGCGCCTCCTTCATGATCGATTGAGATCAATGCATTTGTGCGTGTGGGAAAAATGCAGGTAGTAGTAATAGGGTGCGAGTGCAGTCACTTGAGGTATTAGCTTGGAGGCGAAACATAACGCTAATGACGCTCCTGTTTCATGAAACATCCGGCTCACACGAACTCGCGGTATGATGTTGTCTTGCATTGAACCGCGTTTTATTTTCTTTGAACGATGTGAAAACAGGATGAAAAAGAAAAACGGACACTTGCTGGCTATCAATGCGCCCACTGCAGCGAATCCTTTTGAGGAAGTAGGGTGTGCCAGACTTGAGCGTGCCCAGTCACATGACGATGGTGCCAGGGTCAGGGATGCTTGCGGAGATGGCCTTATGCGGCAGAATAAGGCCGCCGTTGATAAACTTTTCGTCCTTTACCTGGACATCCTCACCAACAACAGTGATCCCTTCAATACGGCACTGCACACCAGGACACCCACACGCGAATCATTCAGATAAACAAGGAATCCAACATCATTGCAGGAATGTCCGTACCCAACGACCGATTGTTGAGCCCCATCCGATAATACTCGACTGGATCCACGAATTCGCGCGTACCGTCACGCCACGAAGCAGCGTTGTTCTGCTGAGTCGAACACCTGCACCGCAAGACCAACATAGTATATCGAAATGAGGAAAACTTCTACTTGGCACCACCAAACCAACCCCTTCGTACCGTCTTCAATAACGCAACCAGGACCCACGACGACGTTCGGACCAATCAGACATCCTTCGCCAATCACCGCCGTCGGGTCCACCATCACGTTGCCAATGAACTTTGAGCCCGTGGACAAGGTGTCGGCATTAGAGCGCTCCAAGTAGTCGAGATGCAGACACATGCCCGACAGAAAGTCCTTGGGCTGGCCGATATCCATCCAGTAGCCCGGCAGCACCATCGAGTACAAATTTCCTTCCGCCGCCATCTGCGGGAAAATCTCCTTCTCAATGGACGTGGGGCGCAGCTGGATCCGATCCAGCACTTCCCTGTTGAAGATGTAGATGCCGGCGTTGATCTTGTTGCCCACGTACTCCCGCGGCTTCTCCACGAACCGCTGGATCTGTCCGTCCGCATTGGAGATCACCACTCCGTACTTGGAGGGCTCGTCCACTCGTGTCACCATAATGGTGCCCTCTGCCCCATGAGCCTTGTGGAAGTCCAAAAAGTCCTGAAGTCGGTACTCACAGATGACGTCACTGTTGAAGACGAAGAACGGATCCCCATCATCCAGCAGTTCCCGAGCCAACGCCAATGGACCAGCAGTGCCCAGAGGCTCCGTCTCATGAGAGCACGAGATCTTGATCTGGTACTGCGTAAATAAAATACATCAACGTAAAATAAAGTTCAGACGTGTGCCACGTCACTCAAACCAAAAAGAGTCTAAAAATACCTTTTTCTCCATCGACTCCAGCGCCGCCAGCATCACTTGTGGCTGGTAATTCACGGCCAAAATCACCTCGGTCACGCCCACCTGCACATTTATTTTACATCAAATAAGAAATAAAATACCAACATCCGATTATTTTATATCCAACAAATAAGATCTGTCGCCAGCGCCACGCACCGCCACGAGCGCCTCGATCTGGTGCATCACGATGGACTTGTTGCAGAACTCCACCAGAGGCTTGGGGCACGACAGTGTGAGCGGCCGCAGCCGCGTGCCGAAGCCGCCCACGAGAATTAGCGCCTTCATCTTCCGTTTATTTTTTTCTTATTTGTGGAATCTCCGACGGATCCGCATTCGACTAAGTACGTTTTAGTGTACTATAACATAGAATTCCACTTCAACTTCAAGTATTGGTGTTAGAGGCACTTTGTACTAACCCCACGGATGAAAATGCTTTAGTTAGTTTGCGGCTTAGAGATCTGAGTCTGTCACGACTGGAAATAGGTCTCCGACCTAGATGGAGGATATGGTGATGGGTCTAGAGCACTTGTCCATTGGCAATGGGGACCAGATCCAAGGTCGTCGGTCTCTCTGTCGCCTTGTTGGCACTGGTTCAAGGCTGCATCCACGATACGATCGAGCACAAGGTGGTGGGTGGGCATCAGCACTATGGTGACATCCACCCGTTTGAAGCTCGCAACCGGATGCGAAAACTCGCGGGTGAAGAATCGACCAACTTCCAAACGTACGAGTCCGCGACGGCCACCGACGCGTACAAGCCGATTCGGATCACACCTTTCTACGACGAAGCCACGCTCAACCTCATCTCGGACGAGAAGCGAGCGGTGATTTACAAAATCATCCCTGACGCCATCAACCGGTTCAAGAATGCGCTGGAAGTTGTACCGGTGCAGGGCAAACTCGCGGCGCAGCACACGTGCCAGACGCAGTGGTTGACGACACCTCCGGTCTGCCAAACCTTTGTCCAGAACGAAAAGTGTCTGGAAATACTCATTCCAGCTGATCACTTCGGTGCGACGCGTTCCTGCACTTCTTGCTTTAAAGACGGTTGTGCAGGTGGAAGTTGCAACTACACGGATGCCCAGGGCGTTGAGGACAGCGACTTTGTGCTCTATATCCGCTCTGCGACGACAACTTATTGCGGCACTCGAACGTTGGCCTACGCGTCGTCTTGCCAGAAAGATCAGTACGACCGCCCCACCTTCGGCATGGCGAACTTCTGCCCCTCTCAGATCAGCACAGCTGAAGCAGACTACGAGTCCCAAGTTGCGACTGCGATGCACGAAATCACCCACGCGCTCGGGTTCTCAGCGCAGTTCTTCCCGTACATGCGCTACCCAGACGGAACCCCGCGCACACCTCGCGACGCTAATGGCAAACCACCGATTTTCAAGTCGGGGACGTGCCCAAATGGTTCGCCCATTGACTATTATGTTCAGCCTAGTACGAACACCGTCCAGCATTTCACGGAGCGAGGCCATGTCGTGGCCAAAATGGTGACGCCTAACGTCGCTGCGTTCGTCAAGTCCCACTTCGGCTGCGATTCACTTGCAGGGGCTGAAATCGAGCAGCAAGATGATTCAGGATGCCTTGGCTCACATTGGGAAGAGCGGATATTTGAGCCCGAGTACATGACGCCTGTGGATAGCTTTCGAAATGTGTTTAGTGCGTTGACACTGGCGTTCTTCGAAGACTCTGGTTGGTATCGTGCAAACACGTCGACGGCTGAACGACTTCATTTCGGAGAGAACCGCGGATGTGCTTTCGCCACTGAAAAGTGCATTGACCCAAAAACAGCGGAACCTGTAGCAGCAGATCACTACTGCACGAGCAATACTGCCGAAAGCTGCTCCGTGGATGCAACGTCGCGCTCCGTTTGTACCATATCTACAGGTCGGTCCATTCCAAGCGATTATCAATATTTTCCGGGTGCTCCCACCAAGGGAGGTGACGACTTCGCAGACTTCTGTCCGATCAATGTCGGATACACTTACGGAGATTGCAGGGACCCCAGTAACCTTGTCTATCCTTCACAAACGTCCATCAATATCCTCGGTGAATCGTATTGCCCGAACTGCAAATGCACAGCTACAACACTGCGTAGTGCCGACTCAAACGGGTGGACGGTGAACGCGCGTCGCCAAACTGGTTGCTACGGTATGCGGTGCTTTGGTACTGGCAGCAAAAATGCCAGCAACAGCATTGTCGAGTTCACGATTCCACGCAGCGACTCGAATGATGCCGTTCAAGTGAACTGTACAACGAAAGGTGACAAGATCTCGGTCCCCGGGTTTTCGGGCCTGCTAACGTGCCCAGACCCAAGTGTCATTTGCGATTCGGATGATATTTACAACTTTATCAACGACACTGGAACAGGAACTGCAAACCTGCGCTCCACCAACACAGCCACCAGTCTACACTTGAACGCATTGTGGAGTGCGCTGTGGCTGGCCTTGTTGGCTTGTACATTCCTCTGAGCAAGCAAAACTTGTATTTAACTTTTTGAGATATAGAAACTACTTTACAATATGTAAACCCAAAACCAACACGAACAAAATGTATTATCCAATATGCGGTCGCCTCGAACATTTTTCATGGTAATTTACCTCGGTAAATTCTACGCTTGCGTATACGGCACTTATCTCCAGAACTCTTCCAACCGTTGATTGAAGAGCCACGTATTCACAAAACTCTGCTGGGAAATGAGGGCGTACTGCTCAAATTCTACTGCTCCAGCAGTGGGCGATTGTAGGACAGGTGGCTCGGATACTTGTAGCTGCTGAAGCGTGAAGGCCACGATGAGCTGCGAAGGAGCTTCTGGAAACATTTCATGAAATTTACTGTCTCCGAGACTGTAAGCCGATTCGAAGGAGCTGGTGAGTGCAGCCACGCAAGTTCTCGGGTTTGAAAGAGTCACCAACCCGCTTACGAAGCTGGGATTTCGCTGAAATGCGTTTTGTATTTCACTCTCTTGGTCACGCAAATAGTCCAAGCGCTCATTCACTTGCTCTTCTTCAGATTCGCTCGTAGCTTGATCCAAAAGCTGTGGGGAAGGGCAATTCGTTACTAAGCTGATTAAACAAATCCTTCTGCTTGCACTTTTCACACGTACCTCTCGAAGCCAAGTAGGCAGCACCGTTGAAAGTCCCCAAAAATCAATCTGGCAGCAGCGCACTTGCAATTCAGCAGATAAAGGAGAATCGGTGCTATCCTTTTTTGGACAATGGTCGGATTGAAGTCGATCGTGAGATACAAAACTGCAAGTCCCAAATGAAGCAGGTAACTCCATAGGATCAAGATCTGACGCATCCACGAAACTCTTCGCTTGTGTTGAAAGCACCAAATGAATCAACTGATTGCCCACTTCTGATCCAACACTTCTTTTGACTTGCGTTGGACTCAGATTTGAATCACACGTATCCGTTGCTGTTGGTAAAGGTATCGGTACTTCTTCTGCAATAGGTGAGGCCTTATGGACGAAACAATGGCGATACGTATACCGCTCAAGTAGAGTTCCCTGAGTGAAAAATAATGCGCTGCGACGATTTTCAGAGCTTGGTGCCCGCAACGGACCCACCACGCACTGAAACAACGCTTGCGAGTCTGCAGAGGGCAAATTGGGAAATAACGTACTGGTTGGGCCACTCTTGTCGTTGTAAACTTCGCGAATCACTGAGTCGAAACTTTGATAGCGGCTCCCGCTAAGAAGCACAACTTGCTTTATTGCTTGAGATGCTTTCTCAACCGCAGGGTCCATTCGCTGCCAATTGAACAGAAGCTCTAACAGTTGTGCCATATCTTGACGGTAAAACCCAAACTTCCGGCGATAAGAAGCGTCCATACTAGCTTTTTCTCTGATGACTTCAAGAGATTCATCAATGAGCGCCTCCGTGGACACTAGAAGTAGTTTCGTCAGTGTTGGAGTTGCCAACAGTACTTGAAGCGCACTCCACGTGGATTCGGGGACACAAGAATCTTCACGTTCGGGAATCGGTAGCACAAACAATCCGAATGCTCCAAAGCAGTGGAAGAGAGGCTTACGCCACCGAACTTCACCACCACGGAGACGCTTTGAAGGAAGAAGTAGTAGGTTTTGATACCGCACATGAAACTTTGCCAGTAGTTCTCGAACGCTTACGTTTTGTTGGTTCTCACCGTCTTGATTGTTAAGAGGAAGCTGGTCGTTCTCGTTTGTCAAGATAAGGTGTGCGCCGTGAGCCAGACTCTCACGGACCCCTGGGGCATTCCAAGCTGCTCGGTACATTCCACGAAACTTGTTCAGAATGACAGTGTCAGCTGAGTCTTCCCTCTCTTTCGAGGCAAGGAGTTGGTCCGATGATGACATGCTGTTACCAGCATATACTAGTGCTTCGTGAATATGGACATTGGACTCTGGGAAGAACTGCCCACCTAGATGCACTGTCAAGTTCAGGCCCACGAAAGGCGTCTCTGTTGTGTTTTCAGCTATCGTGTGCCACAGGTTTGGCTCCTTGCTTTCTTCGTTTAGCATACCTGGGACATCCAGCGCTTTATTCTCATTGCAAAGTGCAATGACATTGAACTGCTGTGGAGACTTGACTACCGTAGTAAAGCTGGCGTGAAATTGGTCAGGATACTGGACATTTTCAAAGGAAACTCGATAGAAATGCCCAGAACGCAGGTGCGTGATAAAAAATGAATTGGCTTGGTCAGCAACAAATCGCTGGAATACGCGACGACTTTCATGCGTTAGAGGATTCTCCACCAAACAAACAACATCAGCATTTCGGTCGACCTCGAGGAGGATCACAGCACAAGATTCGTCGACCCATCCTACCACCGGGCCAAGCAGTACTTTTGATAGGTTGCAACTCAGCATATCTTTGCCAATTCGTTTCGTCTCGATGATGTTGCTCGGAGTACACTCCAGTTTCAACTCAAGGAAACATTTTGTTGTCTTTATATCTTCGAGATGCTCAAACTCAAATCGATCGTGGATAAATCCCTTGCTTTTTGGTAGCACAGAGCGGTGAGGTGATGCTGAAATTGCACCGATTGTAATTTGTTCGGCCTCCACCCGCAATTTAGTATCCTTCACACGCATCTTCGCAAAGCAGCGCACTGGATTAGCCCCCGCCAGCACAACAAATTGCCGTGTAGGCTGTTGGAGCTTCCAGTCAAAGAGCTGGGATAGTAGGCGGGCCTGGGCTACTGCGTTTGCGTTCCATGAAGTCTCAATTTCTTCAGGTGTGGTTCCCACAGAACTTTTCGTATCTTGAACAACGTCATCAATAAGTGGGGCTTCCGAACAAACTAGAAGCAGCTGAATGTTGTTGCCTTCGAGTGTTTCTTCAATAAACCTCCACTGCACACTGCTCAACAGCTCGTTTTCACGAGCCTGTGATCCACCTGGTTCCAATCTGCTGCTCCGTAAATCCAACATGAGAATGCCAATGTTTCCAACTTCAAAGAGGAATTCGTCACCGCGCTGAGGAGCTAGCACTTGGTTGTAGCTCACCAATTGCTTCTCAACTTTAACCCTTTCGGCTTCCAAAGCGCGTAGATTTTTCTCTACACGCCTCGCACCTTCAATCTCGTGCCTCTTCTTCTGAAGCTCCAAGTCCTCTATCGTTTTAGGAATTTGTGTAGAGAGCGAGAAAATTTGAGCCGTCGATGCCAACGCTTTCTCCGCGATCGCCAGTAATTCAGCCTGACATCGTACAAAGTACGCCGTGAACATATTTTGCACTCATGAAGCAACAGATAGACTTACCTCACGGTCGATGAGCTGTTTGAAATCTCCATCCCATAGTTGCCGTTGATACTCTAGATAAAGACGGCGAGCGCATCGCGTGACTGTGCGGATGACTTGCATCTACAGTCAGAAGAGATGGACACTGGTTAGACGCTAGAAACTACATCCAAAAGTGTAAGCGCAGCTTTTCATACACGAAGCGTGGGCTGTTCATGGTCGATATAAAACTCGTCACGAGTAGTGAACCGCGGATAAATGTCTTCGTCGCTCCACATCATGAGGTTGCTTGCGTTTGCGAGGACAAACTGTAGATGTGGCGACAAAGTCCACTGCGAACGATATGCCGACCGAAGAACTTCCATCGCCTTCGCTTCCATCGTAGTCCAGTCTGCTTGCGACGTCACATCAATCGATAACCCTTCTCCGAACAAAAGCAGGAGCTGAACCGCCTTGTCAAACATGGGTTTCATAGCCACCTGGCCTCCGAGATGCAGCACAATCTGCGTCCTGTCCTGTTCCACTCGCTCCCGAACGTCCTTCCACAAACTCGCCTCTCCACTCTCCATATCATACACATCATCCCCACTAACAGCCACTACATTCAAGCTGCTACCGTGCTCCAAACTCTGCGTCTGAAAAGTGCCTCGTTTCGACTCCACATCCTCTTCTCGAACTCCGCCAAATGTCACCGTATAGCGTTTCCCCGGCACCAAGCGCTCCAACACAAACACAGCAGGTCGATCCGCTTCACAGTGGACAGAAACTCGATGTTGCGGCACTTCCACCATTGAATTGGTAGCAGCATCCAACGTTGACACATGCGCCGTCACAAGTGCCCGTCGATTCACTTCCAGCAGCACTCGAGCGCGTTGAAACTCCACTTTCCCCACCACGGGGCCCAGCAAAACTTTGACATCTGATAACTCATTGCACAAGACACAGAAACACAGTTAAAACACTGCAGCAGCAAGAAAACTGAAGCTGCTGCTTGAAATTTCACCGTTTCGAGTGTCAATTATCATGTTTTTCACCGAAATTTGGCCCGGACGCAGCACCGGCGGAGGTCGACAGCGCACGCTGAGCGCTTGCAAGGATCGGTGCATGTCTGCGAGCTCCTCCTGGAGCCTCGAGGGCTCCGTCTCGCCACTTGGAACATTCCCCATGGCCCAATGATACACTGCGCCTCTCCAAGTTGAAGTGGCTCTATTGCGAATATTGGAGTATGTGCGCCACACCATAATCGATAATGTGATTTTTTGAGCCAAACGCGAAAATGCTGCTGGACAAGAGGAAGGAGGTGCTGCGCCTGTACCGCGAGATCCTGCGCACCACGCGCATGTTCCCGCACCGCAACGAGCAGGGAGAGCCCTGGTCCGCTGTGCTGCACAAGAACGCGCGCATGGAGATCGAGCAGAACCGCTACGAGACGGTAGGACGCGTGCGGAGACTCTGCCAGGCCAAATATAACAATAGAAACCCTAATGTCATATTTGCGTCCCAGGACGGCGAAACCATCTCCAAGCGAATTCTTTTCGGCTGGAAGTGTCTGCAAGAAGTCCAGGAAAAGGTAACAACGGCGTAACATTGCTCATTTTACGTGATTTTCGCACTAATTGACAATATTTGCTTCAGATGATGGAAAAGCAGCAGGAGATGTCAACCAACTCGGACAGCGGCAAGCAGCAGTGAAGATCTGTACTTTCAGACTCCAATAATATCAGAAGATGGTGTTGCTGCTTCATTACGGCGATGCAATCAAGTTGTTGAACATTTGCAACTTGAAATTTGCTCTTTTGAAGGAACTCACCAAAGCTGTGATGTGAGTTTTGTTCGTGTGCTGTGGTAGATGGACATGGAGAGAGTACCGTATTGCAAGATGGACGCTTCTTTGGTATTGGTCACAACAGAGGCATAAAGTGCTGGTTACAACGGAACTCGAGGTACAGCGTGAAGAGCACGTGCAGGGACTCGTAGACATTCTTGTGCACGGGGATGTCCAGCAGTGCGCAGATGACGCGCACGTACTGCTCAACTCCCATGTCGAGGTCTGCACTGGGTAACGTCGTCTTGCTCAATAGCTCTTCGAACTCTTCTGGCCACACCTGCATGAGACTCTCGATGTCGGGCATCGTCTTCGTGTAGTGGACTTGCGGCGGAGGTTTGGTGCGGTGCAAGTCGGCGATGGACTTGATCCAGCGGTCGATTTCTCGCGGAGACTTTTCTGCGTTTTCAATGCTACGCACGACGATGTCGCCGTGCTTCTTCTTGGACGTAGATCGGAGCTGCAAGTCGAGCACAGTGGCGTCTGACTGGTTCAAGCTCGGCTCATCGAGCATTTTGAGCCCCAGTTGATCAGCTTGGCCATCAGGTCGTGGCACTTTGAGGAAAGCGTCCATGTCTCCAACTGCAGGGATGTACTCGGGGATGAAGCACTTGAGCCGCGTCTCCAGCTCAATTTCTTGTGCTTTGAAGCGTCCGATGTACTGGAAGAGCTCTCGGATTTCATGGGAGACCTTCAAGTGTGCGTAGTCACTTTCCTTGTAGACTCCTGCATTTGCCATCATCGCCGCGTGGTTCGTGCTTCCTCCGCCGCTCGCAGTACCAGACCCAGCACTGCTACTTGCAAGTGGTGCGGCAGCAGAAGCCGCGTGAGAAGTTGACTGGGACTCTTCGCCTTCGTCGTCGTCCTCTTCCTCCTCCTCGTCATCTTCATCGCCACTTTCCGAATCTTCAGAGGAGCTAGCGGACTCCTGCGCAGGCTTTCGTGACGGTTCCACACGTTTTTCCGGCGCTGCAGCGGCAGGTTTTGGAGCTGGAGCGGCGGCGATCTCAGGTATCTTCTTGCTCTCACTTTGTAGCTGCGGAGGTTGACGTGCTGCTGGTGCTGCTACAGGTGTTGGCTGACTGTCTTTGGTGTCTTGTCTTGCCTTGGGACTTGGCTGCCCATTGGTATCAACACTGTCTCCAGAGTCGCTCAGATCCACTTCTTCATCAAACGGTTTGTTCTTCGTCTCGTTGCCTACTGCTCCTGGTGCAGCAGTCTTGGACTCACGCGTGTTTGCACTTGAAGGTTTCTCAGAAGCTGCTGCGGTTGACGTCTTCTTGGGACTTTCAACTTCCTGAACACTCTCCGATAGCTCAAGAGCTTCGTCGAACGGTTGGTTCTTGAAGGTTTTGCCTCCTCCTGGTTGTTTCTTGGGGGAGTTGGGGTCTTCAGACGCGATGCTGCCTTCCGATTCACTCAAGTCCACAGCTTCATCAAACGGTTGATTAACTAGAGCGCGTTCCGATCCCGCCGTCTTGACGGATGCTTTCGTGGCGTCTTTGGCCTTGCGGTCGTCGTCCGACTCGGATAAATCTTCGTCACTCGAGTCTTCGTCCTCGTCACTGCCGCTGTCCGAGATATCCTCGTCATTGTCATCTTTGCCGGAATCGTCGTCATCCGCATGCTTGGACTCTCGCTTCGACATGGTTGGCACAAGTTGCAAGTCTCACGTGGCAGCTCCGTAGCGTCGCGATGGATCTCGTTTCGTCCTTTTGGAAACTGATCGATGCTGGCGTCCGTTCACGACTACAGTTGATGCCAAGTTGGTTTGTGGTGCTTCCTGGTTACAACTTGCGAGAGAGTTTTGGGCAGAGCTTTGGTACCTTCATGTGAAGTTGCTCTCAATTTGTGTTGTCAACCAACGGTTCATAGTTACTGAGGTGGTTGCTCTATCTAACGAGACCTCGCAGTTCTAGACTCGTGGTTGCTACGCTTGAGGAAGTTCTTGGCGGCGAAAGCTGCCAATTTCTGGACACCGACTTGGGCGTATGGGAGAACGAAAGTGGGGAAAATGGAAAAGACGTGCGGCATGTCCTCGTGCACATCGACCTCCCAGTTTGTCATTCCATCGGCAGTGGCTTTCGTTGCAAGACGTGCTGCATGCTGATAGAGATAGTCGAGTCTACCGGTTTGCAGGAATATCGGAGGAAGGTCACGAAGGTCGCAGTGTACGGACGAAGCATCTGCCCACGTGCTTGGATCGGCGCAACTTGGATGGTAGGCTAAGCAAACGGCTTTGCACATGCTGCGTGAGAGGAAGTAGTTTGGGGTCCCCCGTGAGATCGACCGCAGGAGCGAGCAACATGGCAGCAAGAGGCTGGTGCTCTGGGTTGGACTCGCGAAGTCGGAGGAGTGTGGACATGACGAGACCTCCACCGGCACTATCACCAGCGAGAATGATCTGCGAAGGCGAAAGTCCTTCGTGACCCAGCAAGTAGTTTTCGTACAGCGTTACGACATTCTTCGGTTGGGTTGGGAAGCAGAACTCGGGTGTTTACGATAGTTCCCAAGCAGAAGGTTAATTTTGAGATCCCTGCCGCTCAATTTTGTCACTTCTTCCTCGATGGCGGAGGCTAACGAAGCACCAAGCGACGTGTAGAGTCTCGGACTGAGGATTGCAAACCCTCCACCGTGCACATACAACACTACCAAACGCGTGTCTCCGTGTTCCCGAGACTGGTTGTTTCGAAGCCAGACGTGCTCCAGCCCATTGAAATATACAAGTTCCAGACTTCGCTTGAGTTGGTGACACGAAAACCAGCCGAGCAACGAACCGAGCACGTCACTCTGTGCTCGGATCCATTTTGCGTGCTTTTCAATCACCCTTCGGTCGCCATACGCCTCGGTGCACTCGTGGATCATGGAGTGGAGAAGTTCAAAGCGAAGGGACCAGTTGGGGAACTTGGTGGTGCAACCACGCAGCACAAACTTCATGAACGTCTTGGAAATGGTAATCACCACACGGATAAACAGCAGAACCGATACAAACGGATCGTCACACATGCCCAAGAAGCTCGCGTGGATCATTGCCACTGCAATTGCAGCAATGGAAGCGACGAACAACATGAACAGCAGCTTTTGACGTTGCGTGGTGTCGATGAAAACACTTTGCAGCATGACCGCCAAGACAACAAACGCTGCCTGGTGATGGGTCTTGAACACAATCATGGCTGATGAACTTGGACGACAAATGACAAGTGAGCTCCATGGCATGTACCATCGCTGCGATAGCTGACACTGATGCCGACCGTTTGGCAAAGGAATCCTAGCAACATGCCTGTCCAAGATACCATAAGCTCGATATGTGTTCGTGACGATGATGTCGTAGACTGCTCCGAAGTAGACAAGCAATGTACGTTGCAAGGACGCACTGAAGAGAGCGCTTAGAGATATCTGGCTGTATTATAATATGCGCTGGAATACACAAGAAGCTTGCTTGACATTGTACAGATCCGCTTTTACAAGCCAGACACTCGAAACGTTGAGTGATCTGGAGTTCCGGTGCTGAAAATCACTCGAAAACCTTGTCCGTTTAGCAGACCGCGGCAGTAGCTCGGCCCTTGTGGAACGTAGCTTTGCTTGGGAACTCAACTGGTACTGCCCGTAGTGTTGGTGCCTTCGGTTTGGGTCGTGTAGGTTTTGTTTCTGAGTGAATTTCTTGCTCCTCGCTAAACGACGAACACTCTGTTAAGGTTGAGCAATTGGAAGAAGTCGACGACTCGGACGTTGAGGGCGATTCCTCAACGGGTGCCAAATTCCTCGCGGACGGCACATGAACGAGCGAGAACAACGTTGCGCCACTAACTCGACGTTTACCTCGCTTGAACAGCACTTGCTTGGGCAAAAAGACGCCGCATTCCGGCAGCTCTTCTTCCTGGTAGAGGAGAGCTTTGCCTTCTCCTCGAGGAGGAGGGCTGGCCTCAACGACGTCTTGGAACTTGACAGTCTTTGCGCTCGGGTCTTGAGCTTTGTACGACCTCTTTGGAAGGCTCTTGATGCTCACGCACTTGCTTGGGGTGATCTGCACCTTGACGCATTTCTTGTCGGGACTATCAAACGTCTTTGTAGGAGATCGAGTACGCTTGTCGGTCGTGTCTTCGGTGGTTGTCGAAGCTGCAAGCTCCATCATTTGTATCGGTTCATTCGAGTGGAGACTGCTGTAGTGGTCGTCCTTGTACAGCAAATGCAGTGTCCGGTACGGAGGCGGTGGCGGAGTGTTTTGCTTTTCAGTGTCTCCTTCGTCATCGTTCGTGACTCGGAGTCTGCGGATGGGACCTGTGTGGACGACGATGTGAATGTTGAAAAGTCTGGCAGCAGCGTACAGCTCAAGATGCCCACCCCACTGTCCGTCTTGGTGCATACGACTGCAGTAGTCGCTCAGTTCTTCCTCCTCCATGAACGGACGGAAGAGCTTCTGCTCCTGCTCGATAAATTCCACAAGCCTCCGTCTGATGTCCTGGTGGAAGAGCTCGTTCGTGTAGAGCTGGTCACTGATGGCACGGAACAGGCAGTTGCCGTCTTTAGCGATCGAGACGACCGCCCAACCGAGCGCTGCGTAGTGCGCTTCAACCTGTTCGTTGCTAGTCCAAGTAGCATCTCGTTCTTCCACATCAGAGCGCGGTGGTCCGTACTCCACTCGGGGCATGTAACTACTGCCAGACTCCGTTCTCTGTTTGGTCTTCTCGAGCTCTGCATCTACTTCCTGAGCTGCTGCAACGGCGTCGGCCGCCAAGTCGTCACCTTTGTCTGCCCCCTTTGAGCTCGAGCTGAACCAGAAGCGCACGCCCTTATGAGACCCTCGTTTGCTGCTTTTGGACGACGACCGAAGACTGAAGCGGTAGCTAGACCTGCCACTCGAAGGTGGAGACGAAGGCGTCGTCATGGTCGAAACCTGTGCACTGCTGAGAATTGGGCAGTTGCTGCTGTGGTAGATTCACAAATGACCGTCTCACTGCCGCCAAACGCTTCTCGGCAGAGGTAGCCGGCCGTTCCGCTCCAGCTGGCTCATCGAGTCGCGCATAACGCCCCATGAACGCAGCGCCGTTTGTGGCAGGCAAACGAGGTTCATCACCAGCTGGAGGCGGCTGAAACGTGGGGCGAAGCGACGACTGCTAACATCACAACGGAGCCACAGGAAAGACGATAACGGATACCAAGTCGTCGGACACTTCATCCAAAGCATCCGGTGAGCATCTAGTGCATCCACCGCTCGGTCCAGCAACGTGGTTACTCAACCAAGCAACCGGAACCAGATCATTCATTGCGCCCATTATTTCGGCGTCGATCGCTGCTTTCGGGCGGCAGCCTTCTCAGCCTTACGCGCTTGGCGCTGCTCTTTCTTGCTCAGCGTTTTGCCAGCTGCACCACTGCCACTTCCGGCTGCTACCTGTAACTGTTCATCGAGCTGCCTTGCCAGTTGATCACCCTCGCCACCCGCTGGGTCTGTAGGCGATATCGGAACGACGCGCTGCTGTTGTTGAGACACCTGCTGGTTCTCGCCCGCAGTTCTTGGCGTTGGGGCGTACGCCTGCCAGCGCTGCATTATTGAAAACAAAACGCCGCACGCAAACGCACACGTTGGTAACCGCGCAACACCAGCGAAAATCCACCAGGAAACGCACGCACCTTGGCAAAATCCTGGGAACGGAAGCCGTCGCAGTCGAGCTCAATGGGAACCGGCAGACTCTCCGGGTCCACGGGGTCGCGCAGAGCTCGCACGCTGTCGTAGTGGTCTTCACCATGGTAGGCGACGTGAACGAACCGCGTGGGCTTGAGCCGGTCGCACTCGATCACCATTATCCTCGCACTAGGCTGGTCTTGGTGGACAACCACGTACACTTGAAAGAGTCGAGCGGCGGCGTACAGTTCCTGATTGCCGCCCCACGTGCCGTCCTCCCGCATACGCTCGCAGTACTAAACACCCGTGTCAGTCGCCCCTTCAACATACTACAACTAACAACCAACTCACCTTCTCGAACTTCTCTTCGTCTTCCATGAACGGCTCAAAATCGTCTCGATGGTGCTCCAAGTGCTTGACGAGTTTCTACCAGACACGAACGCATCAACTTCATCACTGTACGAAACCTCAAACAAGGCCACGAACCTCTCGGATCTCCTCGTGTCGATGTTGATCTCCATAAAGTTGGTCACCAAGAGCTCTGTAGCGCAGTTCCTACTGTCCATGAGGCTCACATGTCCCTCAAATAACACGCCACGGACTTCCTACCGGAACAAACAATTGCCGTCGGCCTCCACCTCCTTCAAGCCACGACGTCAGATATCGGAGACTTTCACCTGAAAATTGAATTTTGACACGAATACTGCGATTCCGTACGTGCAACTTGCAGCCAACGTTGGCCAATTGCTTCCGCATGAGTTTGATGGAGTCGTCGTCCACCACGTACGAGTTCTTCTTCTTGTGTTTGGACTTGACGACCATTTCCAGCTTCTTGCCCGTCGCAGCCTCAAAAATTACTTTCTAGAGGATAAAACACCACCACCACCATCAGAATCCTCTTTATAATGCACATATAGCGCCAACACCTCGCACTGGGGCCTTCCTCGCCAGCTTCTTGACCGCCTTGCGCGCCATCGCCACAGTCTCTCAATCTACAAATCGATTTCTAGCTCTATCTATAAGTTGACGTGAGACATAATACCCTTTCACATCAAGTGAATAAGAATATCAATAACCTGCAGAAACGCATACGAGCGCTCTCCAGATGAAACGCGTTGCCGCCAGTCAAAAGTCTCACAATAACAAGCAGAAGATGGTGGAGACTCGTCGCACTTCTCGTCGTCTGCAGGCCAAAGGCCAAGCCCCATCCCCCTCTGCGTCGCCTGCTGCGTCGCCCTCCGTGCGCAGATCTCCCCGTACTCCGTCGCCTCGTAAACGGCAGCAAGAGAGCGACACCCAAAGTGTGGAATCCGCACAAGAAATTCCCGTCCCAACGGACGAAGAGAAGACTGAGGAACAGGAAAAAGAAGAAGAAGAAGAAGAAGAAGAAGAAGAAGAAGATATCGACCAATACGTACGTGGTTCTATTGCTGAATGTTGACAATTATTATTTGCTAACGTGAATTTGTTGTTCTTATTGTGATATTGTAGGCGTTCCTAGCTGCGTCTGGGCTCAACTTGTCCTCCAAGACAAATGCAACGTCAATTCCTGCAGCTCCATCAGCTGCCAAGCCATCGACCGCCGCGGCCTTGAAGCGTCGACTGGTGCCCAACCAATTGGACAGCGGCGCGTCCCACTACAAGGAGTTCTTCACCTTCGAAGGCACCAAGCACGCCACGGCCGCTGCACTGCGGGCCGACGCGCGCGCGGCCGAGGAGGCGCAGGTGGTCGCTGCCGGACAGAAGCAGGTCGCCCACTCGGAGCGCCAACGCGCCGAGGCGCAGCACAAGAAGTCGGCGGGTCGCCGGTGGTTCAACTTTGAGTCGGAGGACATGTCGGAGGACGCGCGCCGCGACTTCCAACTGCTGCGCATGCGAAACTACCTGGACCCCAAGAAGTTCTACAAGAGCTCGGACCACTCGCGCGCGCTGCCCAAGCATTTTCAGATGGGCGTGGTGGTGGAAGGCGCGCACGAGTTCCACTCTGCGCGCTTGACCAAGAAGCAGCGCCGCAAAACGTTCACGGACGAGATCATGGCGGACGAAGGCATTGTGCAGTACACGACGCGCGTGGCCAGCAACATCCAGCGAGCGCGCAGCAACAACGGCCGCAAGAACAACAAGAAGAGGCGACGTAACTAGATGCAGCGTGGTCGGCCCGACGGAGCAATATAGACGTTCATATCTTTCAGGTCGTGCGTTGTATCTTGACACGACAAAGGCAAGCTTCACCCGGTGGGTTGCTGCTTCTCGTGAAAGATTTGGAGGTGCTGCCGTGCAACGCCTCCACTGCTTGGCCCTCGAGAGCGACTCGTCGGGCTGCTTGGAGCGCTTCAACATACCACGCGTGACTTGTGAGTTGAAGTGGGCCTGTCATTTCCAGATTTCCAAGCTCGCTGCCAAGAGCGACTCGAAATGGTGGCGCTCACCGAATCCATGAAGCTTCAAGTTCAATGGAGCGTGCTCCAGCGGTTGTGGGCAGACCCGGAGCGAAGGCGCCGGATCCTGCGACTCGTTTTCGGTGGAGCCGCCGGAGCGTTTGCGGTGGCGGTTGTCCACGCGGCTTTCAAAGGGATGTGTGCGACGCCCTGGGAAGCTGTGCGTTTGGCAACACGTTTGGTTGCTCTCATCGGCTCCACCGTCATCGCGTTCGTGGCGCGCGGGTGCAAGCCGAAACTCAAGAACTGGACGCTGAGCTTTGAGATCCTGCGGACTGTCATCCGGGAATGCACTCGAGGTCCTCATGGTGAGCGCATGGTGATCGACGCCAAGCACGCACAAGTGATCCGGTCGCAGAGTGCTGCTTTCGGTACTGTCCTCGGATGGTTCGCTTGTCAGCAACACGGCCGCCACCTTGAACCTGTACTCGCCAATGGACTCGAGCACTTGTGGCTTCGATCGGCTGCTCCACGGACGCCGACCACCAAACGGTTTGTGGTGCTGTACGTCCATGGTGGCGGGTTCGCCGTCCTGAGTCCTCGACTCTACATCGGCTTTGGAGCGACGCTCGCCGTTGCAATCGAGAGGGAGCTCTGCAAAGTGCTCGGTGCCAAGGAACCTGTTCAAGTGGACGTGTTCCTCGGGAACTATAGGAAGGCACCCGAGCACTGCTTCCCAACCCCACCGGAAGATGCCGTCGCGGCGTACAAACACTTGCTCCACACTGAGGGCATTCCACCGGAGCAGATCATTCTGGCTGGAGATAGTGCCGGTGGTGGTCTCGTGATGTCCACACTACTGAGAATGCGAGACGCGAGCAAGGAGCACCTGCCGTTGGCCGCCGTCCTGATCTGCCCTGCCGTCGATCTGTCGGAGATTGAGACCCAAGGCGAGTCGCCTCACTGCATATTGTCTCCGGAGATGACCGCGGCTGGAAGACTCGGCTACCACAAAACGGCATCGGACCCAACCACGTGGTCGGATGCGTCCTCCGTGCACTGCGACCTGCGTGGACTGCCACCCGTGTTCGTACAGGCTGCCAGTCTCGACTACATCTACCAGCATGCAGCCCGGCTTGCTCAGAAAGCTGAAGCCGACGGAGTGACCAACTGGGAGGTCGACTTGCACGAGAACATGCCCCACGTCTTCTCCATCTTCCCGTCTTACGTGCTGCCATACGCGGCGGTCGGCGTGCAAAGGATCGCGGCGTTCGCAGCGAAACACTTTGCCAAAGCTTGGGGTGAGGCTGATCCAGAGGCCATCAATGCGTCTGCAGCCTAGTTCCTCAATGGAGACTTTGCTWCTTYTACTCGAGGTGTACGTGTGGTATCTGATAATGACGACAACTTCAACTTGTTCCTTTAGCAGATCTACATGTGATACTCTTGATTGATGTACTTGTGCGYCTTGTTCATTACAAGCAGCGAATTCTTATGCTGCCATGGCCGCGGGGTTGAAGCCGCTGGTCTTTAAYGTCGGACGGAGCTGGCGRACGATGAACGCTGCCGTCTTCTCGATGGCCACGTCGGCGTGCGGCAGGAACCACGCCGGAAAAATGGGGAAAACGTGGGGCATGGTCTCGTGTAGGTCGAACTCCCAGTTGGTGACACCGTCAGCTTTCGCTTTGGCTACCAACCGCAGTGCGTGTTGATGAATACTGTCGAGGTCTCCGGTCTGCACGAACACGGGAGGCAGGTAGCGGAGGTCGCAGTGAACGGGGGAAGCATCTCCCCACTTGTCAGGGTCCTCGATAGACGGGTGGTAGGCTTTCAGGACAGCCTTGCAGCATTCCGGTGTCAGGATGCAGTGCGGCGACGGGAGTTCATCGCCAGTGAGGTCGACGTAGGGGCACAGCAAGGCAGCACACAGAGGCAGATAGTGGGGCCTTCGAGAACGCTCCCTCAGCATAGCTGACATGACAAGACCGGCGCCTGCACTGTCACCGGCCAGCACAACTTGAGAGGGGTCCAAGTTTTCAGTTTGAAGTAGGTGCTCGTACACCTTGACAATGTCTTGCGGTTGAGTGGGGTAGCTGTACTTGGGCACCTTGCGATAGTTCGCGAGGAAGATCTCGACGTGCACTTTGCTGGCAGCTTCGGGCCCAAGTTGACGGACCAACTCCTTCTCAATGAAGCTGCACAGGGCGTTGCTGAAGTGGATGTAGAGCCTCGGGCTCATGATGGCGAAGCCTCCTCCGTGGGCGTATAGCACCACGAGTCTCTTGGTGTTGGGCTTCCTGGGTGTCAACGACCGCAGCCAGATATGTTCGAGCCCGTTGATAACCACGGGCTCGTAGCGCTTCCCAGCCTTGCGGCAGGCCCTCCGACCCCAAAACGTGCCGAACCCCTCGCTCTGCTCCCGGACGATGGACGCGTAGTTCTCGTCCCCGAGCACGCGCTGTCCGTACAGCTCCATCCCAACCCGGATGAAGATCCGGAAGAGCTCAAACCGTAGTGTCCACTGCGGGAACACAGGTTGGCAACCCCGACCGACGAACTGCCCGACCGTCTTCCCAAACGCAAAGAGCAAACTCCCGAGCAGGTGAACGCCTTCCAGTGGGTTTTTGCATAGCCCCCGCATGGCGACGTGCAGCACTTTGAGCACAGCGGCGCCGGTCGCACCACCGAAGAGCAGCAGTAGGAACTTGTAACGGAGGTGCGGGTCGGCCCAGACTCGCACCACCGCGGTGACCAGCGTCCAGGGCATGGAACCAAGGACGGCGCTCAATTGACGGACGGCGGTGAGCATTGCGAAGATGTCGAAGACGTCGCGAAGACCTCGAGAAAATGCAAGTGAGCCCGTCGGCGAGCGGCCTTCATCGCCATCGACCGATGTGACCGACAGCTGGCGGGGGAAGCCATGCTTGCAGGACCTCTTGCTTCGTCTGCAGAGCGCACGCATGCTGATGACTACCACTTCGCCTGACAGCAGCGGGGAGCGCAATGCATTATTGCGCGTGTCCTGAGATCGGTTGGTTGGTGCTGGAGCTCGATGGTAAGCTTGCCAAGATACTCTTGGTTGTTCAACGACCAAGGCCAAGACTACTGCCCCCTACCATTGTAATTGGAGGTAAGCTTAGTCTAGTCGTTGCTCATGATGGTTGTGAACATTATCGTTGGTGTCGCAGCGCGGTAGTGTTGGGTATGTACTGGTCGTCGTCGCCAATGGTTGTTAGGCACCACCCCAACGTCATGCATCCTGGTCAACACGGAGACCTCACGTATGGACGACGCTACCTGATCTTGTGCTTCGGGCGAGCCGCAGAGACACTCGTGTTGAAGCTTTCGCGCGCCGTCCTAAGCATTCAAGATGCCGCGAGATGTGCACAACAACGAACCTGCAAGCTGAAAAATACACGAACGGACTGGAAGCATGCACCTTAGGTGCTCGACGACACTCCATGGAGTCCAAGCTCATGGTCTTGTTCCGGGTTATCTTGTTGCGCGTCTACGCCTGCGCGCGACGCTTCTCGGCGGCAGCCACCGCCTTGGAGAGACTCTCCTCAAACGGCGGGTAGCACACGCCTTCCTCGGTGATGATGCCGGTCAGGTACCGGTTTGGCGTGATGTCGAAGGCCGGGTTGAACACAGGGCAGCCTTCGGGCGCGATGCGCACCCCACGGATGCAGGCCACCTCGTCAGCGCTGCGCTCCTCGATCGGGATGCCCATGCCTTCGAGGAAGTTGAGGTCGATGGTGCTCGTGGGCACGCAAGCATACACGGGCACCTTGTTCTCTTTGGCCACCACTGCCAGCTTGTACGTGCCGATCTTGTTCACCACGTCGCCGTTCGCAGCCACGCGGTCAGCGCCAAAGAGCACCACGTCCACCTTGCCAGCCAGCATGAGATAGCCCGCCGCGTTGTCGGCAATGAGATGGATGGGCACGCCCTCGCGCATGAGCTCCCACGCCGAGAGGCGCGCGCCTTGCAGACGCGGACGCGTTTCGTCCACCCACACGTGGACGTTTTTGCCCTGCGCGTGACACTCGTAGATGACGCCGATGGCTGTGCCAATGTCCACGGTGGCCAGCGCCCCCGTGTTGCAGTGGTGCAGAATGTTGCTGCCGGCCGGGACGACGGCGGCTCCGAACTCGCTGAGTCGCTTGTTGATGGCCACGTCCTCCTCGGCCAGCGCCTGCGCCACCGTGAGCGTGTACGCCGCCAGTTCCGCGACGCTCACGTCCTGTTGGGCCTTGACGCGCAGCTCCTTGACCACGCGCTCCGTTGCTAAGAGGTCACGCAGCACCACAACGTCAGACTACGAGTCGCACCACCACCAAATAACAGAGACCGGGCGTACCCCACGTGAGGTTGACGGCCGTGGGACGTGCGGCGTCAATGGTCGCTTTCGCCTGCTCTACGGCCTGCAGAAGGTCCTCTTTGGTGCTGTTGTCCGTGGCCTGGAAGCTCGCGGCGCCGATCGCGAGGCCGAACGCGCCGGCCGCACCGATGGCTGGCGCACCCCGCACCGCCATGTCGGCAATGGCGCGCGTGACGGCATCCACCGTCTCACATCGCATGAGCACGAGCTCCGTGGGCAACTTGCGCTGGTCGATGAGCTGCAGGCCGCCGCCCGTCCACAGGACCGACCGCATCCGCTCGCTCGTCATGGTGTCGAGTCTTTTTTGTGGACTGGCGGCTGACTCCGTCTTGATGTTTGTATGTGGCTTACAAAACGCAAGATGTGATCTGGCGGCTGACCTCGTCTTGATGTTTGTATGGCGCTCGTGGATCGGTGTTAAATGACCAGTGGATCTTGAAGGGATGCAGTGGACGCCGGAGCGCAACGCGTTGCTGAACCAGTGCGTGTTCGCATGTGGCTATGACTTTGAAGCGGCTAGTGAGCTGTTCTGTCAGCAAGCTATAAAGTTGCGCTTGTGGGCGTGAGTGAGTCATTGCATGTGGTCGTGTGTGGCTCGGTCTCAGTTCCTGGTTGGGTTTGTTGTTTGGTAGAGTGGAGGACGAGCTGGTGCTGAGTGCGAACCAATGCCAAGAGCAGTGGATGGCGCTGAATCCCACGGAAGAAGACAAGGAGACTGAAGAACAAGAGGACAAAGCTGAAGAACTTTCGGTGGTTGAGAGCCCAGAGACCACCACCGACGTGGAAGAAGATGGGTACGTGGTGGTGCCGGACGGAGGACCCCGACTCGAGTTGTCGTTGTCGGACGCAGAGCTGGATTTGCTGTTGAGCACGTTGCCACCAAATGAAGAACCGGAAGACGCAAACTCTTGCCATTCTGCAGATGCAAAGGACCGTCCGGCTCAGCCCCGAAGTGAGATGCAGTGGGTCTTGGCGTTTTTGACGGACCCGGACGCGATCGCGAGTGTGGATGCCGAAGCCAAGAACTTGATGGGGAGCAACGAGAAACACGACGACGACAACTACCAAGTTTTCTTGCAGGACCTCGAGGACGCAAACTTGATAGCACCAGCACTGATCAGTGCAGGCGATGGAAAGTTGGGGGAGAATGCTCAAAACCAGGAAATGGTTGCAGCTAATGGCACAAAGGACAGCGACAAAGACAGCAGTGACGAGTCCGATTCGGAATGGGAGCGTACGAGGCACGCGATAAAGCACTCCATGACTCTGTGCTAACTCACATTTGTATAACATCCATCAGGCTTGATCAAGCAGATAATAAATATTTGGCATTTTCCTTTGCTGCAGACTCCATCACTTTTGTCTTTTGGTTTGGCGTTTTCTAGTGGTGGCCTTCGCAGGCCCAAGGCTGCTCTCCTTCTTCTTCCGCTTGGCATGTTTTTCTGGCTCTTCAACGTGCATCACTGATGCATCGATGCCAATCTCCTCGTTCAGCACTTGCAGCCAGAGGAGCTGTTTATCGCTCAGGCGATCACGAGGTCCTTTCACTTCTACCAGCTTAAGTAGTGCAATGTAAGTGTTTCCCTTTAACAGGTGAAGCACGTTCTCCAGAACATACTCGAGCGGCTGCACCTCCGGTTTCTCCTCCAGCACTTTGTCCTTCGAATCATCATCCAGCGACGCAACATTCGAGTGAATCTTCTCGTTCATATTCAACTCTTCATCCATGCCACAAAACGCGTGGACGTTCAAACAATCGTGACTATCCATTGCCCACTCTGGAGATAGCGGTACAGGTTCATCCTCAGGTCGGGGAAGCTCAATCCGCAAAAGGAGGAGGTCAGGTAGACCATTCTGTGCCTGGTGAAACTCTTTCGACGTTGCCATATAACGCAGCAAGTTAGCAAGCTCTGATCGCCCAATTGCTGCGATAACGAGCAAGTGGAACTTCAACGATGCAGTATCATCGCTTGGCCAGCCAACAAACCGATTCACCTTGCCGAACTCGGAACCCCATCGCTCTACAAAGGCAGAGAGCAACTCCTCTAACGTCCATTCGTCTCGTACTTGAGTTATCCGACGTTCAATGAGATCACGTCGATTCTCATAAAATACACTCGCGTAGCCAAAATCCAATGGTGCAGATTGGAATGGCGTCTGGAAAACGTCCGGGATGCTTGCATAGAGCACGTCCCACATCAAAATACCAAACAAGTTTCGGAGCACAGAGCCTTCCGAGTGGATGCCGTACCATCCTCCAGTTCTCAGCTTTTCTTCAGATGATTCGTCCACTGGGTGGTGATCGCGGTAATACTGAAGCACCACTTGCTCCACTGTGCAGGGTTCGTCGTCGTAGCCAACAAATCGAGACTTTTCTCCAGTTTGACGATTTAAAGGACGGCCCACGATGTGGTTTTGACGGTATTCGTAAGTGGTGCGTGCCTCAACTGGTACCGTCATATCTACGCTTTCATCGTCCAAATCGTTGCTTGGGGTAATTAGGCTGGTACCAGTTTCTTGCAGCAATAACTCGGCAGTGGACAGTGACTCAACTTGTATCCTTTCATTGCGGTCCTTTTGTCGCTTCAGTCGATACAAACGCCGGTCGAGTGCTATTCGGTCTGCAGCAAGCACGTGAGGGTCTTCCAGTGCGTTAACACAAGTGTCTCTGGCTTGGTCGATGCACTTCAAGTGCTCCACGTTCAAGGCAAGACGGTCCCACCAGTAGCCTCGCTTTCTCTCAAGAAATGGCGCGGCCAGTAGCTCGTTCAACAGCAAGGTGGCGATCTGGTACCTTCGCATCTTCTCGTACAAACCTACCGCTGTGTGCAAGATTCGAACCAAATGATAACCAGCATTGCACTTGGAAAAGAAAACGGGGATACCTGACGAGCTATACACAGCTGCCTTCATCCACTTCAAATACGCTTGCAGACATCCTCTGCTAGCCAGCACCAGATCATCCAGTGACTGCATTCTCCCAATTTCGAGATGAAATTGCTCCCAACTGCGCATTTGCCAGTCAGCTTCGTCCTTCGTAGGCTCATTTGTGTTTCCATCAACAATAACACACTCGTTTTCCGTCTCTGTAGACTCGTCGTCTTCATAGAGAATGGCCAAAAGCCTCTGAAAGGCAAGAAATACAGGCGGGCCGTCGGAAAGCATCCATTTGAGCTCAAGATCTGGTTCCTGGTACTCCTTCTCCGGTGTTGCAACTTGAATACACTGCTCCACGACACTCATAATTCGATGCAGCTGATGCGCTACCTCGTAGCTCACATACGCTTCTGACGATGGGAACACGCGGTGAGAGTTGAGCGTCTGGCTAGAGGAATCATCAGAACCCAAGCACTTGGTTATCTTGTACTCGGGATACGCAACTTTCTTGAAAAACACCATCAACCCCGGCCACTGGGTCGGTTCTTGCCGCAATTTATGCGCTGCCAGCGCAATCAGCTGACCGGCATCCTCCAACTGCGGCGGCATCGACGACGTCGCATTGAACGGCGGCGTTGACACAAAATAAAAGAGTCGATGCATCCGCAGCAATAAATCTCGCGTCGCGGGCGTCATCCGCAGCACCATGACATCCGAGCTTTTCCTGCCTGCCAGAGGATACGCTTCCAGCCAAATTTGCTGCATGAGGTGCGCCACTGGGATCCTGGACCCGTCAATGCGCCGTTGGGTCTTGACCACCTTTTTCACCGCGGCCATCAAATCTGCTTTGGCGATATGTTTCTTGCTGCCGGTCATTTTCTTATACAAAGCAGCGAGTTCAGGCGCCGTAGCACAGCGTTCAATAGCGTCCAATGCCGCGTCCAACCTGGCCAGTTCCTGTCTCTCTTTTCTACCTGGAGACAACGGTTTGTCCGGAATTGTTTTCGTGCTTTTAGGTGACGCTGCGGTCGTGACTGGGAATTTCTGCAAGAATCCTGCGTCAATCATGACCTGGAGAACGTCCTGCACGTGTTCGTTCACTGGTAGTTGCTCTTCTTTCTCTTCTTTCTCTTCTTCTTTTTCAGTTTCTTGTTCTTGTGTTTTCTTATTTTCTTGATTTTTTAAAAAATAACGAAAGAGACTTGTGGTTTTGTACCAAGGTCCTTGACGCTGGAACAACCGCGCGTACAGTTGTTGCTCGAAAGGTTTAAGTTCTGTAAGGAAACGAGAGGCGAGGGATAATTCCTGGGAAGAGAAAAGCTCACGGAAGTCCTCGCGCTCGAACAGGATCGTGGACAGCACCAAAGTGAAGTGACGAGCATACGCGTCTTCCCATGGAGGAGCTTCGTCTTCTTCCTTTACGGGGGTCACGAGCTCGATCTTGACGGGATCGGCCATAGGCGTCCAATAAACTATGTGGTTAATTGGGATAATATAGTTATTTCTAGGAACAGTTTCCTGACATTTGGTTAAAATACACAAGATGTACCAAGGCAAAACTGGAATACGAATGAATTAGGGCTCCTACATAACCAAATGAAGAATTCGTTGACAGCTCACACATGACACGCTTTGAGCTAAATGACGGCGTGGAAACTATCGTTGACGTGGTGGCGACCGCTGCCATCTGCAGCTCCACTCAACATCGAACTCGTGTGGTCTCCAGCGCCTTCTGCGAGTGACGCGGACGCAGCCGAAAGTGCGGAGCTCTCCGACGTGTCCAGCAGAGAAGAAGCGTCCATGTGCTGCTGGGTGTCCGCTTCGAGCGACGCGATAGAGTGCGCGGAAGCACCAGCGGCGACGCCTTCACCGGCTCCATCCAGGTCAAACACACTCTTCGTGTCTCCGCTCACGCCCAAACTGCCCATCGCCTCCTTCTGACTTTCCATTTGGATGGCATCCTGCACTCGTCGAATTGCGTTGAGAGCGCTGTCGTCGGCGTCACTTCGGTCCTTCAATACGTGCAGAACATCTCGGAATGCCTTCAGCTTCTCCTGCAGCGACAGTGTGCGGCCAGGACTTTCCTCCACCGTCTCGTCGACTTCATCCTCGAGCACCTCGCACACGTTCGATACCACATCGAACTTATCTTCGTGCACCGGATAGTCCGACATGGTCTCGTCATTCAGGTACTCCATCATTGGCACGGGGTTATCGAGACGCAGAAATAGCATCAGATGCTCCAGCTCCGCATCCAGCAAGACTTCCTCCTCTTCTTGCAGCAGGACGTGCTCATCCATCCCCACCCGGTTGCGCACAAGTTGCGTGGGGATCCAGGCGCGCTTGATCGTCTCCGTCGTGATCTCGTCCCAGCTGGCCGCAGCCCACTTCATGGCTTGAAGGACGTCCACATCGAACATGGCGTTCTTCGTCGCCTCCGACTTGTCAATAGCGTGGCGCAGATGGTAACGGCGGAAGCGTTTCTTGAACGTGGTCACGACGCGGGACGTGATGGGGTTCAGCATCTGACACACGGCCGGAGACAGGATGAACACCACGACGTTGGTCAGGTCGAGGTGCGCGACCATGTGTGAAGGCATATCGTTGATAAAGAGCAGGATGCGGCGCTTCTGGTAGGCCATGGCAAAGTCCAGCCGCTGCAGCCAGCGCGTGAAGATGACGCCCGTCATCCACGCCTTGTTGTTCCAGAAGTAGTGCAGGCCGTGCTGCTCGGCCGACTTCTTCCTAAAGCACTTGGGGTGTTCGTGGTGCGACACAAAAAGCGGCTGCAGCTTCTCCGAGCCATCAGCGTTCGTGGCGAGCGACACCACGAACCTCTTCTTGCAGCGCATGCGTCCTTCCTCCAGCGCGTTCTGCACGGGCGGCATCGTGTACAGCACGGGCGTCTCCTCCACTGCGAACACATCTTTGAGCTCGTACTTGTCCGTCTCGTCCATGAGCGCCTCCATATTGGTCCAGTAGATGACTTTCGGGCTGCCAGAGGCCGAATCCCGTCGTCCCACCGCCGCCTCCTCCATCACAGCGGTCGCTGCAGCATTCGCGTGGTGGTGGTCCGCATTAAACTTCCTGAAGCTGAAATTGTGTCGCAGTTGGAACGAGTGTAGCCATCCGTTCGAGAACTCTGGCTGCTCGTTCTCGGGGATGTTGAGCATCTTGGCGAACTCCTTGGCCTTCTCCTTGGTCAGATCTCCCTGCACGGTCTGTCCGCGTCCTGCCATCTGGATGACCCAATTGGCCAGCGCGCTGTCCAGCTGCGGGTGCTGCACGACGCGGCGCTTCTTGATGCCGAGCTCCAAGCTGCTCATGTTGATGAACTCGTGCTGCCGCCTTAGGATGCCGGAGATCGTCGACTGCGCCGGCGTCTTCTTGAGGCTGAACTCGTGCTTGGTCCACTGGGCCAAGTCCTTCTGCGACATGACGCCGCCGCTCTTGCGGTAGAACTCGCAGATGACTTTGCGCTGGTAGTTGGTGAGATTCCCATTGCCATTGGCTGTTGGACGTCGCGGCTTCGAAGGCTTGGAGGGGGCGGCAGGGGTGGGGGTGGCACTGGAGTCGGCGGTTAACGTGGTGGGCGCGTCTAAGGACGAGGACGCGAAGGCGGCGGACGCGTCGGGCGCTGGCCGCTTGGTTGGAGGCAAATTGGACGCCATGATGAAGAGGTGGCTGGAATCCTCTCTAATCGATTTCTCTCGAGCCAGTGGAAGGGAACTGCGAATTGGCATATTGTATGAAGGGTAGGAGGTAACTATGGATGAGAATAGGCTATGATGGATGGGAGGATGCCTTCAGCTTCAACGTGAAAAAGGCAACTTGTCAAATACCAAAGTGTTGGTCATTTAGTGTAAGGAATCAGGCGTTTTGTGGAGGTGGAGTTATAGGTGGATGGCTGTCGTGTGTCCTGTGGGGCGGATGAAGTGCGATTCATCGACGTACCACAACGTGGCCACGGTGAAGGTGTTGCCAGCTTCCGTCTCCGCTAGCTGCTGCGAGATCTGTTAACACACTTGACGAGTTCGCTGAAGAGCAGATACATCCAAGCCATCTGGAGACAAGACTCGAGCCAGCGTCGTGTGGATGATCGTACGAGGACTCTTCTTGGACACGAACGGGAACGTCTCCAGTGCTGCTTGACGCAGCAGATCCACACCAAACTCTGCGTGGCGTCCGGCGTTCAGAGCTGCAGCGCCGCTGTCTATATCTCCATCTTAATTGTCGCCTTTCGCGCATTGCAGGAGCAGCAACACAGCTCCAGACGCCGCCAGCACCACCTTCACAGGCTTCAAGCGGATCGGCTCAAAGTGCGTCGCCAGCTCTCGCAGCAACGAAACCTCGCGTGCTAGACGCTCGCTCTTTCGCTCACGACGACTGGGTGTGACGTGTAGAACAGCGTCACGTGCATAATGTCTCGGTCGCTCACGTACACGTCCTTCCTTTCATCTCCAACCCCCAAAGCCTCCAGCACCTCCTTCGTCATACTCCTCCATTGTTCAGCTGCAGCCTGTGGGACCTCCGCGCACACCACCGTCACAGCGTCGTCTTCATGCTCGAAAGCGAACTCCTTCGGGGCAGCTCGAGCCGAGGCGTCAAAGGTGAAGAGCTCTCTACAAGCATCACAAGCATCAAACCAGCACTCTCACCACTTGCACAACCTCCTCGTACCTCGATGTAAGGACAGCGCCACGATCCAGCCCGTTCTCAGCGCTACGCTGCAGTGCATCGTACAGTTCACGCCGTGCGTTTCGCCACTCGGCGTCGTCCCCACCTCGTCTCTGTGCTCCACACGTTTATCGGAGCCCGTGCGTGGTGCACATCTCGATATCGGCATCAACAAGAGAGAGGTCAAAGCAAGCGAGCACCATGGGGCAGGACGACGGAGCGTACGTGGTCGTGCTGTACTACAAATACGTGCGTCTTTGCGAGACGCAGCAGGAGCTCAAGCGCTTCGCAGAGACCCACGAACGATTGTGCTCTTCTCTGGGACTCACTGGTCGCGTCCGACTCGCACTTGAAGGTATCAACGGAACGCTGGGCGGCTCCAGCGCCAATGTGCAGAGCTACATTGACGCCATGAAGCAGCAGTCTCAATTCGTAGACGTGGACTGGAAGACGAGCGTGTCGGACGTCCAGCCCTTCCCGGAGCTGCAGGTGCGCGTCGTGGCCGAGATCGTGGCGCTCGAGCTGCCGGACGACGTGTACGACCTGAGCCTACGCGGCCGCCACTTGACGCCGGAGCAGTTCCGCGCGGAGCAGATGAACGCCGACCCGGACTCCATTGCGCTCATCGACGTACGCAACTCGTACGAGTACCAGGTCGGCCACTTTGCAGGCGCCTTGAACCCCAAGACGCGCCGCTTTGGGCAGTTCCCGCAGTGGGTGCGAGACGAACTCCCCATGCTGCAGCAGAAGGACAAGGTGCTCATGTACTGCACGGGTGGCATCCGATGTGAGAAGGCATCGGCCTACTTGAAGCACTTGGGGCTCGAGAACGTCTACCAACTGGAAGGAGGCATCCACCGCTACCTGGAGCGCTTCCCGGATGGAGGAGGCCTCTTCCAGGGCAAGAACTTTGTCTTTGACCAGCGCGTGACCATGGCGTCCGAGGACAAGACGGTCACGGGGCAGTGCGAGCGTTGCCAAGTGCCGCACGACACGCTGTCGGGCACGCGGTGCGCCTACTGCCGCATGCACGTGCTGCTCTGTGAATCGTGTCGCGATGATGCCAAAGCCCGCGGAGAGACTGATGAGGACGTCTTCTGTGGCGAGCACTTTTCATTGATCTCTGGGACAATAAACGACCTGCAGACGCGCGTGAAATCGCTGCAAGACTCGCTGTCGAGCGAGCAGGGGCGCGACAAGAAGGGCCGTCGTCGGTCCCTACGCAAGCAACTCGACACGGTCGAGCGCCGGATACAGCGCTTCGAGCTCACGCCTACTGCCTAAACTACTTTCTGTCTGTCTAACCTGCTCGAGAGTTAACATGACACCACGCCGATGCCGACAACTAACTACCTACGTCTGTTCCTAGCTTTGGTGGTGATCCATTCCCAAGCGGTCGCACACCTCGTGAAGCGTCTGCAACGCCTGACGCGTTGGTGGTTTGAGTTTGTGTGCAGGTTGCAGGAGCCAAGTATGCGTGGTGCTGGAAGACGTGGAGGTGGCAATTCTCGAGGCGGTAGCAGTGTGAGGCGCAAGACAGCAACGAGCGGATCATCCGACGCCAAAACCTCGCTGGTAGACGAATGGCGTGCACACGAAGAGGACTGCGCAGCACGCGTGCTGCAGACCCAGTTTCGTGCCTTTTTGAGTCGTCAGCGGATGGCGCGCTTGCTTCTCAGCGTGTACGAGAAGCACTACGACCCCATTCGCAAGCAGCACTACTACGTCAACACACTCACCGATGTGAGTACTTGGGAGAAACCACTGCTGCTCGTTCGGTTCCTGCCTGGGGATCGAAACCTCGCTCGAGGAAGGGTAGATTTGGCTCCGAAAGAGGCTGCGCAGCGCATCCAGCGCGTTGTGCGAGCATTTCTGGCCAAGAACACCATCAGGCAACTTGTGCGTGAGAACTACATGAAGCTCTTCGACTCGGAAAGTCGAGTGTTCTACTATCTCAACACGCGCACAGGTGAGCGGTCCGAGCAAAAGCCTCCGTTTTTCCGTCAACGGCCTACAACTGCAAGCAACATGAGTTCCAAGCGTGCGTCGGCCAGCAGCAATAACGATAATGATGACTTGGAGATTGAGCCCTTCTACTTCCGCAAGGCGGTGTGCAAGATTTCGTCGGATGGAAACCCTCACGGCTCGGGTATCATCGGTCGATTTTGTGGTACGCTGTGTGTCCTCGCTGATGGCAAAACGCTGGCAGATGAGAACACGGCTCGGTCAGCCAGAGCAATTTGCAACTACGCCGAAGAGCGCGTCGCCTTCCCAATCATGCTTTCTGCCGACACCTTCTTCGTGGGCATCAAGATGCCACGTGACTCAGCGCGGCT
>AUWJ02028338.1:0-12439 GCA_000468175.2 Phytophthora cryptogea
CTGTACAGTTTGTACAGGCATTCCAGCGGTTGATGTATTAATAGTTCATTTCACTTTGCTTGCAAACGCCAGCGCTAGCAAACAATCAGTACAGCTTGATAAAGGTATTAGACAGGTCCTTCTCGTCGAAAGGTGACTGGAGGCGAGGCGATGGGAAGCAACGCCGCCGCCTTGGTTGGTACCAAGTGGTGCAGGATCTGCTCCAGCTTCCTGTCGAGCTCGTTCATCCTAGTCTCCATCTTCTGCTCAACCAAGCGCAACTGGTCCTCAAGTTGCTGTAATTGCAGCGGATTGCTGCTACCGGTAGAACTAATATCCAAGGAGCGTTGCGATCTTCGATCGGTTAGCCCCAGTACGGCCCTAGGATTGGCACGTCCAGCAACGCCCTCGCTGCCTATTGCAGTCGAAGACGTTCTCTCATCGGCCGCAGTGTCTTCCGTGATGGAATTCAACGAGGTGGAGGACGCCTTCTCCGACTTCGTGGCTGAGGTGACAGTGGCGGCAGCCGCGGCGACGATTTCATCTTCTACTCGCCAACTTCCCTGGTCTCCACGAACTTCAAGCGGGGTTACAGCTCCAGTCGCGCTGAGTAGATTCGACAACCGCGGACGGAAGTTGGCGAGGGCTCGCGTTTTGTTCCGCAGCTTCTCCATATTCTTGTAGGCCTGGATGGTCTTCTTCATCTTGGCGTCGGCGAGAGCTGTCATCTTCTCCATGCGCTCGGGGCCATCGTCCTTCCACATTTCGCCCACGCGCTTCACGATCAGCTTCTTCATCGCGGTCGCGAACTCTGGAAACTCGACCAGGATCTTGTCAAATCCGTCTCGGGCGAGAACGCAAAGCTCGGCCATGCACTCCGCCTTCACACTGCGTGTGCGCTCGACCTCCATGACCACCCCGATCTCGCCAAAGAAATCGCCCTCACTGAGCAAGATAATTGTTTCGCTTTCGGGCTTCTTGCAACCGTATGGTGGCAGTACACGCACAATGCCTTTTACAATCATGAACAGCTCCTTGCCGATTTCTCCTTCGGTGATGATGTAGTCGTCCGGCATGTAGATGACTTGGTGAAGCTGCATGCAGATCATGCCCAAAACTGCATCCGTGGCGAGCTGAAAGAATGGAATCTTCTGCAGGTTGTCTTTGAAAAGGTAGATGGCAATTTGTCGGCGCAGCGTCAACGACATACCGGGGTCGTGCAGCAGGTTCAGTTGCTCTGACAAAGCACGATTCTATCGAGTACAATTGCAAAAGGTCAAATTATGAACAGTAGAGCAGAGGGTGATGAACGTACATTGAGCCAAAGGTAGTCGTAGTACGCTGCTACTCGCGCCTATGATTGAACCATAGCAAAATCGTTCGTCAGGTGGACGAAGCTAGTCAAAAGGGCGCGAAGAATATTGGCAACACATACCCGCAATGGCTTTGGCAAACTCAACGCGTCCATTTCGTGAGTGACATGGTCCATTTTCTTCCGAAACGCGTTTTCAGCCCTGTTCCAGCTATCAAATCAAACGAAGCTGAAGTTAGTTGTCTTGCACTCGTAGGATATGCCCCGTTCTAGCTACCTTTGGACGAGGTTGATGATGGTGCCGAACACAATGGCTGTCAAAATGGCTCCGTACACGGAAACTGCACTGGACCACAGGTAGATAGTAGTGTTCAGGTCGTCGCTAGGCAAATGAGTGTACCCGCCACTGAGAAAGCGATCGCTGGCTTCCACATGCGTAGCGGAGACACCCAGCATAGACACAATGCCGTGGTGGAAGGCGACCCAGTATACATCCATCTCTCCACCGTCGTTGCAGTGCGGTCGAGTAGCCTCGACTGCATCAGCGCACGGCTTGAGAATGGCAACCCACAAACAACCAGCCACGTGAGCAGAGAAGACGACAGCGTTGAGGGTGATGATGACGCTTGAGTAGCGTTTGTACCGCCGAAGATACTTGACAAAACGTCCAAGACGCAGCAAACGCGGCAGCTTGATGTACTTGATCATCTTGAACGATTTTCTCGTCGACATGCCCGCCGCGCTGTTTTTGAGAAAGTATTCGAAAGGGATCGAGGACGCGAGGTCGATGGGGAACCAAACAGATCGTACGTATGCTCGACGAATGGTGCGCGGGTTCATCACCACCGCTCCGTACTCGATGATCCCTGTCCGAAATCGTAACGCAATATCTAGGAACCCCCACGCGTCCAGCACTTTCATGAGTATCGTGGTGGCGTGTGAGGGTTCGTACCAGTCAAAACACAACATAAACGGAATGATCCACGAGTAGTAAACAACGATGAGCGCACTGAGGAGGTCCCAGTATGTTTTCAGAGGAGACTGAGGATGCAGCACCCAGCGGTAACGCATTCGCTCGTGGAGCTCAAACAGCGACATTCGAAGCACATTGATGCTGGCATTGTCCGACGCTGCCATCTTCAGCAAACTCCCGGACGAACGCGTCCACGTATTGGCTCGTCGTGGTGTTTCCATCGTCGCTGGGCTCCCCGGTTTGCTCTCGAATCTACCAACCCGACCGAGAAGTTTCGGGGTACTCGAAGCTTTGCCTGGTTCTTGTCTTGCAGATGCAATTGGCGCCGGTTCTTCGGTTGCATCTCCCGCCTCTAGACTCGTAGCAGCAGCGTCGGCGTCCGTGGCCACAGCCACGACATGTGCATTGATTGGCCTGCGTCCAGCTCGGTACATGATGGCAGCAACTTCCTGCAAGACAAGTTGAAGGTCCTGCGCGGTAGATGCAAGCCACCAGTCGATGGGAATACTCTGAGGATAGGAGTTCGTGACGGTCTAAACACAATCGAGACAACCAAACAGAAATACATTGAGGTAACCAACCTGGTCAAGTTGAAGTGCTCAAATTCGGACCATATCCCATATCACAAAATACCTTTTTACAAGACACAAATCACAAAATACTATTTCACAAAATGTTACAGATTTAAAGATTAAAAGACACAAATCACAAAATACTATTTCACAAAATACTATTTCACAAAACACACAAAATCACAATTTTGCCAGCATGTCGCTCGGGTTCCTGACCGAGTCGGCGCTCGTGCCGTCCAAGGCCAAGGCCATCAATGTGGACGCCAAGAGCCTCGTGGACCTCAAGGCTTTCGTGTTCCAGAAGGACCAGGAGCGGAAGCGCCGACTGCAAGAGGCGATGACGGCCGAGGACGACGACGAGAGCTCCGTGGCGCGGCGACTGCACAAATATGCGCATCTACGAGGCGGCCGCAAGCGCCGCAAGCGCTCAAACGAGGACCGAGTGGGTAAAAAGCACAGAAATAGCGGCGTGGAAGCTCGCAGTCGTCGCGACGAAGAGGCCAAGCTGCGAGAGGCACCGGACCAAGACGACGACGAAGCGTGGAGTCGCAAGTCGGCCGAGATGCTGCACAAGAAGGCGAAACTGTACGAGGAAATGGCCCGCGGGGGCGGCGAAAGTCGTCTGAAAGCGGAGGTGCTCGTGAACTTTGACGCCAAGAAGTACAGTGACGACAAGAGGGGCGTGGAGAGGACGATGGTGGAGATCACGGACGAGTTCGGACGCTCGAGGAAAGTTGCGACGGACAGCGAGGAGTACGCGGAGTTTTTGCAGACTCAGCAGGAAGAGTCGCGTGACGAAGAGAAGGAGATTCATGAGGAGAGAGATGTGGAACGGAAGGATGGTGGCGGTTTTGTTGTCTCGCAGTGGGAGAAGCGGCTGAAAGCCACCGAGAAGAACCACCTTAAGGAGGTCCATGAGCGGGCGATACTTGCACAGTCGTTGGGCCACTCGTCGTCAGGTGCAGTGGACAGGACGACGAGGAAGCAACAACGCTTAGAACGTATTCGCAAACAGCGAGAGGAAGCAGCGGCGTTAGGAGGTGGTTCATCGAAGGCTGCGGACACTGCACCTGCAGTAGACTCTGCAGCGTCGGAAAAGGCGACAGACTTCTTGAACCAGTTTTCATTGACATACTAGACGAAGTACATGTCGTCGCAAATACAGCATGCTGAGGCTCCGTTTGATTTACCCAGGACTGCGTCATGGTGGCGTTACCGCTAGGTCTAATAGTCTACATTACACAAGAACTCACGAACAATTGGCGCGTGGTGACCGTGATTGAGGCGCTCCCGTAGAGGTGCTTGCATTGCCGACATACTTCAGCGGCGTGAATGGTACGGGACATGCCGTGGGTGAGCTCAGGGGGACAATAGGATACACACTCGGTGCATTCTTTCCTGTGTTGCCACCACCTTCAGGTTTTAACCTTGATGGGTCAGCCTCGCGAATCATGGCGCGGGCTAGCGCCACCATCGGGTCTATGAGCAGAACGCCGGCGAAGTGCGTCTCGCCGGCGAATACGAACGGAATCTCGGTACAGCCCAAGATGATCACTTCAGCGCCCTGCTCTCGCAAATGCATTGCATAGCGATGAAAATTGACCTCAGAGCGAGCAGACACGGCCGGCGCTGTGCACTTCACTCCCCACTTGCGATTATATATCGATTCATGGAGCTCATTCTGCATAGTCCCTCCATTCACTTCCACAACAGTATAGCCGCGGGGCTCCAACAGATCATGGTACACACGCGAGTTGCGAGTGCCCGTCGTCGACATGAGACCAATTCGTTTACACGACGGCAGCTTCCTTGCAATGAACGCCACCGTCTCCTCTAGCATATGCACATGCTGCACGTAGCTGGCACGCCCTGTGCGTCGAATAAACTCGTCCCAGATTGGCTGAGCGTGGAACGTGTTACACGGCACGCCCACCACAAGTCGCGCACGTCCTGCCGTCGCAGCCGCGTGCATCATCGCGAACGTGCGTGCCATGCCGCACGCCGGGTTCTCCACCTCTTTGATCGACTCCCTGTTATCACAAGGAACTTCTCCTGTCGATGACCCGTTGTCCGAGTCGGAATCTGTTGCGTCTGCGCTGGAACTGGCCGCGTACACCAAGTACTCGGTGCGGTCCGTCATGTCTTCAGAGCGCGAGAAGTGGCAGACATTGAGATGTCCTTGGTCCTCTCCAGCGCTGTCCGTGTTCTCCAGTATCAGTTGATGCAGCAGCAGTCCAGCGGCGGGTCCAACGCCGCCGCAAATCCCCAGCATCACTTCCTTTGGCTTCTTCTTCGTCTTGATGGTCTTCACTTTGACCGCCACGGGGGCCTCCATAGACGAGAGATTGACTGGCATTGACACGTTCGATCACTCAGAGACAACTGATGGGGGAAGGAGCGACGCGATGCAGGCGCATTCCACCTGCTGGCCGCGCTCTAGGACGCGTGTAGCGAAGTGCTCTGCCACCCACTTGGGGCTCGAGTCACGTCACGGCAGGAACGCAATAGACGCGCCAGCGAGACCCTAATCAATCAGTCGTCGGTGATTGGCCCGAAGAAGAGCGTCCTCAGATCTGAGAAGGCAAATTGCACTTGACTTTCGCCGCCATCGACATGGAGACGGTGGCACCGGTTGCATGTTCATGTTAGTGATCTCAGAAGCTAAAGTTCACGTCAAGAGTGGGGCGTTAAGCGATGCAGACCGAAAAACTCGATGTTACGATCTCCCACGCATACAGAAAGAAGGAACAATGTGCAACAAGTCATATCACCACTGAGGCTGCGAGGAAAGCGGGCAACCAGTCGGCCTAAAGACCTTCTCGTTCGTGTTTCGGCCGCCAGCCATATCTGATCCCGTCCACTTTAATGTGCTGCGCATCCTCGCGTCGAGTTAACTTCAGAAACTCGAATTAACTTCAGAACTCGTTGAATCTTCGTAAGAAGCTCTCACCACCAATACAGCACCAGCGCTTCCACTCAAGAGCCGAGAAGCAAGGCAAGCTGCAGCAATACAGCACCAGCCATGGCCATGCGGAGCGCAATCAGCGTGACAGCGCGGGATCATTTTCCCCACTCGCTTTTCATCCAGTGGCAGAGCTTAATTTAATGCCCCGCTCTCACTGGCCAAAAGTCGACCGTAATCTGAGAAAATGGACCACTATGCCAAGTGTACACTTTCACTTTCGTATCTGCTGCGAGCCGCTCGCAATTTGCTCGGCCAACTGGTACAATTCCCACCAGTCTGCGCACAAATATACCGACCGATTCCGAACTCGAGACGCCAAGACCGAAGCGTGAGGTGGAGAAGCGTCCACGTCGGTTCACAGTCTCCGTCTCACTCAAGATGCAAGCGACGGTAGCGCCCCCGATCGCCGTAGCGGCGTCCGCTCCAGTACCGCAAGTCAAGTTGGAGCTGCCACGCACAGCCAGTGAGCAGGTGATGCCGATGGTGCTGCAGCCCAAAGCCACGTGGAAGGACTCGGAGCGCATCGCACAGTTCGTGGCCAACGTGACCAGTGCCGTTCTGGTCGTGGCCATCGCCAGCTACTACCTCGTACCGATGGCTGCTCTTGCAATGGTCGAGACCCCGCGTCTTGCGGCACACGTGCACGATCGTGCAGCGTGGACGGCTGGAAACGCCTCGGCGGTGCTCACGGACGGATGGCAGGCGCTGCAGAAGCTCGACGTCAAGCCAACCAGTTCGTTCGTCTCGATCCTGCAACTCGTTTTCAATAGTGCGCAGGTCACTGCGGCACTCGCGCTGACAGTTGCGTGTCTCGTGCTGATCCGCAAGTACAAAGTCGTTGGGTGGTTCTTGTATCTGCAGGCAGGCGTCACATTGCAGTGGGGAATCGCACTCTACCAGTTGGCGCGTATTATCTTCTCCATGTCGTGTTATTTCACGGTAAAGCTTATGAAGGTGGCGCTGGTGCTGCTTCGACGCGGGTATGCGAGCATCTTTGGTGTCCGCAACAGGCAGGCGGTGGCACTTCGCCAGCTCATGAAAACTGCACCTTCACACGCAGCATGGGTGGAGATGGCAGAGTACCTTGACACGCTGGAGGGGAAAGACCACTGGAAAACTACAATCTCGGACGATGACCTTGAATATTGCGATTTCGTGCAGCTACGGAAGAACTTCACTGCTTTAAAGCGCGCCGTGGATGAAAAGAAACCAAACATCAGAGAGCTTCGATACATGATGGCAGCCTGCGTGATGCGCAACGAGTTAGGTGTGGACTCGCCTAGCTTACACCTCGAATGCAAGTCTGGTACCAAGACTGTGATCAACGAGTACAACAATGCTATTGTTCGCGCGTTGGAGATGCTAGGAAATGCGAGCGAGGACGAGTTTCCACATGCAGAAAAAATCGAGTTTTTCAAGCATATCAAGCAGTCGTTTGGATCGACCGCGCTGTGTCTGAGTGGTGGTGGTTCTATTGCAATGTACCACAAGGGCATTATCAAAGCCCTTCTCGAGGCGGACCTGATGCCGAATATCGTATCTGGATCCTCTGGAGGTGCCATCACAGCAGCCATGATTGCCTGTAAAACCAACAAAGAGCTGCTTGACGACATCATCCAGGACGACGTCTCCACGCGATTTATTCCAATGGGTATTCGTTGGTTCCCACCTCTGCTCGACCAGATCACACACTGTATCAAGACGGGCTTTCTTATCGAGTGCTCGATGTTCGAGCGCACAACGAAGCACTACTACGGCGAGCCACTCAACGATGCGCACAAGACGATGTATTACACCTTTCAGGATGCCTATCTCAAGACAGGTCGTCACGTGTGTATCACTGTCTCGGCTTCGGATGTCAACAGTGCGCACAAAGGTCCGAAGAAGCTGCTATTGGACCATATCAACTCGCCCCACGTTTTGCTTTGGAGTGCAGTGGCTTGCTCTTGCTCACTGCCAGGCATTATGAAAAGTAAACAGCTTATGGCGCGTGACTTTGATGGAAACGTGGTGCCGTACAACTCGCTAGGCAAGGAGTGGTGCGACGGAAGTATCCAGCACGACCTGCCCATGGAAACCATGGCTAGTTGCTTCAACGTCACGAACTTCATCGTTTCCCAGGTGAATCCGCACGTTGTTCCGTTCGTAGGCGACGAGATCAACCAACCTGGCTTCCGAAAAAGTATATTTCACACACTAGAAAGTGTGATTGCTGCTGATGTGCGCCACCGCTTGAAGATGCTGGCGTTCCTGGGACTATTCCCCAAGATTTACGGTCACCAGTTTAGCGCGTACTTCCGGCAGAACTTTTCGGGCAATGTGACGCTCGTTCCCGATTTTTCTTTCCAGGAAGCGATTGGTATCAAGGCCATCCAGAACCCGACGAAGCAAGACATGCACGACTACATTGAAGGCGGCCGGCGTACTGCGTGGCCCAAGCTGGCGTACATCCGCCACCTGTGCAGCATCGAAAAATGTCTCGACCGCCAACTCAAGCGTTTACTGGGGCCGTCCGTTGTTCCTTACAGCAACTGGCTGCATCCAGACTCGATTGAGTTGACGCCAAGCCAGAGTACCCCCACCCTATAGATTTTGTGTAGGAACAAGTAAACAATAACGATAGTTATTATCAACAATAACGATAGTTAGCAGTAAGTTGAACCATGACTTACATGGCTACTTCGTACTTATCGCGATCTCTCCACCACCGGAATGAATCCTGTGTTCGGATTGGTCCAAAATGGCTCGGTCGTTGAAGGAGAACACTACGAAAGGTCGTACACAGATACATATGGAGACTGCAAGCATCATGGACCTGGCGACAGCTGCCACGCCGCAGAGTTCTCTGGCAATGGACTTGGGTCCTTATAAGTCCACTATGGAAACGACAAGTGATGAAGCTCCGATGGACCTGGCGCAGCTCGTGGAGACTCTGGAACGGGAGCTGGGACGGAACCCCGACTTGGCCATTAAGCACAAACCCAAGCTTCAGCAACTGCTCGAGTTCGTAGCTTCATTTTGCATTTATTGTGGTTTCATAAGTGTCCACAATGACAATAATTATATTTGATGGTGTTGGATTGCACAGAGACTTCCCAGTGAACATGGAGGAGCTGCAGCGCTTCGCACACTTCGATCCGTCGCGAAACTACACACGCAACCTCATCTCGACCGATAATGAGACGTATGCGCTCATGTTGCTCTGCTGGAACCCTGGCAAGTACAGTCCGGTCCACGACCACCCCACGGACGGCTGCTGGGTCAAGGTCATCCAGGGTCATGTGAACGAAGTTCGCTACGAGAAACAGGATGAGAAACTCGTTGAGACGTCTAATGTTGTTCTCACGTCGG
This sequence comes from Phytophthora cryptogea, assembly GCA_000468175.2. Classification (NCBI taxonomy): domain Eukaryota; phylum Oomycota; class Peronosporomycetes; order Peronosporales; family Peronosporaceae; genus Phytophthora; species Phytophthora cryptogea. Next base: position 9,153 of record AUWJ02028338.1, read on the forward strand.
GTGTCACGTACATGGACGACTCGTTTGGACTGCACAAAGTTGGTAACCCACACGCGGATATGAACGCTATCTCCATGCATCTGTACTCTCCTCCCTACGAGAAGTGCCGTGTTTGGTTTGACACGGAAGACGCCAGGAAGTCGTCTGTGTCGGTGGCCAACTACTACACTGAGTATGGCGAGAAGGTCGAGTACTCGTAGTTCGCTCTCAGAGCTTTGGACGAAGGAGAACGCTGCACAGCTACATTTCAAACGAGGACACCACTGGTCAGCGGCCTGACCGAAGGGAATCGGTTTGTAATGGCACATATACTCTAGTTTACACTCTCCTTCTTGTTCTTATGGGAATCCGCAGACATCGTCTCAAGGACAGCGCCATCGGTGTGTTCGATTCGACTTTTCCACGTAGAAATGTTGTTGCGCAGCTCCGAAATGACAGAATCGTACTCGTCGATGGCGAAAACCTGACCGGCCGTATCGAAGAGCGGTGTAGCCACCAATGTGAGAAAGGCAACTTGGCTGCGAGGCAGGTTGGCCTGTTTTCGATCACATAGAGGTGAGATTGGCATGTTGTTGTGCTCCTCCGTTTCGCCCTGTCTGAAAAATTCCTCCGAGATACGCTCAGCCCAGCTTTGATGGTATTCAAAAGGCTTTGCGGTGTGCCCAAGATCTGCTAGCATGAGCATCGTCTCCATCAGAAGGGATAGCTCCAAGCCCTGAGCTTCCTCTACCATCGCAAACTTCTTCGTCTTGAGCATTGAAATGCGTTGAAAGTGTCTTGCCAGATCTGTGGCGAGAATCATTCCAATGATAATCTTACGAGACTCCGCGCGTTCAGGTGCAGCCATGTGACTGAAGACATCGAACGCGTCGTGGGACAAGATACGATACAACTCTGCAATGTGCATCCGCTCCAGTACCGAGTCGTCGCTGTAAGTGATTGCAAGGCTGGACTTAGTAGCGATGAGAAAACCATTCGAAACCCCCGGGTGAGAGATGTCATGTGCAGCTGCAGCTACAAGTCCAACAAGAAGTGTGCTGTCGTCAAAATTTAAGTGCACTCGACGAAGGTAAAAGTTGATATCAGCTACCACCGCCGCCGCATGTCTGCAGAAAGCAAATAAATGAAAACTAGTTAGCTCGTATTTCAACGAGATCGTGTGTGTGATCCAAAACTTACAGATGATTGTGATAGGGGTTTCGATTGGAGTAGCGTTCTTCGACAGCAGCAGCAAAATTTGCTAGTTTGCTCTCGTCCAGACCAAGCCGTTCAATGAAGCCATTCATTCGTACGCATGCCAAAAAAACTGCCTGCAACGGTGCGGGGCACCGTTGTTTCAGGTATAACATGTCGACAAAAAAGTGATTTTGAAGACGCTCCATCAGCCAGCTCGAAAGTTCATCAGATGCGTCCGGTCTCTCACGGTTTAGAACGTCCTCTAAATGATTTCTGCTGTCAAACACGCGAGCCAGGCTGCCACTGGAGTGGCGGCTTTCGGCATGAAGATTCTTAGCGCTAAGGCGACGCGACGTTGCCACACGAAGTATATCGTTGGACAAGGAATAATGTCGAGAGTGGCGCCCGTCGCTACCGGGTCCGACAGGAGAGCGCGACTCGTCTCCTGTTGTCGGCGGATGATCTTTGAAGTCCATCATGTGCAGCCAACCTTGCACCTCCTCCTCGTATTCAGGCATTGTCGAGCTCAGGGTCACTTCAAAAAGGTCCTGGTTGCGAACAAGTGCCTTGATAATCTTGTCGATGTCGTGCTTTTCAGTGGAACTCATCTTCACTTTGATTTGACAAAGAATTCGTAGGATGTCGCCCATTTCGTAGTGCAACTGGTAGTTCAGTTTACCGGATAGCTCTTCTTTCATCTCAAGATTAGCACTACTTAGTCTCCGAGCCTCGGTGACCAAGTGAAACGATGTTAGAAACTCGCGGCGCGTACTGCGCTCTTGCTCCCGCACGGTGCGAAGCAAAAAGAATAGTAGCAGAAGAAATGCGGCCAGAATCGATAGTCGTCGATTGGGCACAACCAACGTCGTAGGGTGCACCCCTGTCGTCACGATCGCTACCAATGAAAGATCTACCATCACTACGATGGAGTACGTGAACTGCAAGCGCAATAAGCATGTGCACACACAAGCTGCGAGCAACTCAATTAGAATCAGGCTATCCAAAAAACCCTCACCGAGCAAAACTGACGTAAGTCTCACGTCGTCAATATGAACCACTGCTAATTGCTTTGCCAAGCGACTCTGCTTTTCAATGCCCGCGAAAACAACCAAGAACAGTGGAGCAAGGCAGCAGTGGAAGAAGAGTAACAGCACTAGCTGAACCGGATCCAGCCTCACTCGTGGGAAGCGGTATTCGCCTCGTCGTCTCCAAATGTGAAAGCTGCACACCGCTGCAATTGCGAGCAGCACCGTCGCAATAGCAGCAAAAGCTCCATCGCTCAGCCAGAGTGCATGCCAAAATTCCGTCGTCGAGAGTAAGGGTGCGTTAACTCCAGGCGAAATGGCTAGTTCGGCAAAAATGGACTCCACATACGCTTCCGTAAGGACGAGGGTCGCCGTATTGGACGACACGTAACACCACGCTGCGGTTGCAACGATCACAGTAACCATGTACCAGACAACGCTGGCCTGCCATTCTCGACGGAAGTACGTCTGGAACTTCTGCTCCACATCTCGGTCTTCAAAGTAGCACAAAATTGGGTGCGTGGGTTGCTGCACAAGCACGACGGCACCCGGCACAGATCGTCTTGGAACTGAGTTGACGCTTCGTTTCGAGCCAATTGGATGTATCAACGGCGGTGGCGCCACCGGCTGAACAGGTATCAGCGGCATCACGGCGGCCATGTCTGCAAGACGAATGCGGAAGTACCTGACTCGCCGGTCTCAAATAGTGTGTACGTCTATAACTTACAAGCAGAAACGACAGTCATGCGAACAAACGCAACATGTTGCTAACTATTAATACAAATGCAAGAGAAACTGCTAGTTACAGCTAAATGTAGCCATGTTAACCTACATGGCTACATTTCGTAACATCACGTCTATGCATACGATAGTCGTTTTGCGAGGTCAAGGGATCAAAAGCTGACGTGGACTAGTCGGCAGTTAGCAGTTGGAGAGGTACGAAGACCATGGCCGAGGCGGACTACTACGCGACGCTGGGCATCGAGAAGACGGCCACAGAGGACGAGATCAAGCGCGCCTACCGCAAGCTGGCCATCCGCTACCACCCAGGTCCCTTCCTCTCTCTTTACGCCCCGTAACTGCTGC
>KV743875.1:558-15026 GCA_000468175.2 Phytophthora cryptogea
CGTCCAAAACGCGGCCAACGTCATCTTCAGACGTGGCATCGAAGCAAATGGTAAAACAGCAAAACTTCCAGCTCCTGAGACGAGCCGATTCCACCACTGAACCACAGCGTTTTGCCTCGATAAGCACCCGAATGGAGAGATACAAGTGCCACGATCCATCGTGCCAACACCATGCCGACTGGCAAATTGGTAACCAAAGTTTCCCAGTCGAAGACACTGCGTAAAGTCTGCTGTACGTGACACTCATACACAAATATCCCATACTCGGTTCCGTTTCCTATGTAATCAGAATTACTGTTTCACACCACAAAATGTGTGTTGAACGTATCTCCCCAACTTTCATCATACGGGGCAATTTAGCAGTCACCCGAATTTGTGCAGTTTACTCCTTGCCAGTCCGCATATCAAATAATCGATGCATCATAAAGTAAGGAGCTCCTTTCGCAGAGCTTTTCATGTCAAAGTACCTTCAGAATCTTCATACCACCCATTTTTCCAAAACCCTCCTGGTCGCTGTAGCCACTCCGCTGTACGCTGGTGTCGAACGATTCGGTTAATTCCACGAAACCTTGCCAAGACAGATACACTATTCTTCAAAACGTAAGCACCTTCCAAGCGGAAGATGCATGCATCACGTTCCCATGTTGGTATGACGTGGCGTGCAGTGAGAGCGTTGTCCGCGAATGGCATTATCAAAATCGGCAAGGCGTTCGGAAGCCGATACAGGTTCTTGCTATCCCAGTCATCGACCACGCGGAGGCTATCTCGAGTCAAGTTGCTGTATCCCAGCTCGGAACAACCGTTAAAAATGTTGTCCATGGTCTTGAGAATCAAAGTGCACGACGATTCATAGATATCTAAAACGCCAGAATCAAGAGTGTCCATGACCGATCCGACTCGGCGTTGTCGAAGGCGGTAGCCGTGTATCGCTGAGCCATTTGAGTCCTCTAGTATAGCTGCTACTCCTGGTGCAGCTAACAGTGAGCTGACCAGTTTGGTTCGTAAGAATTTCCTTTTTCGCGCATGCTATCACACGATCGGGGCAAGGCACATCGTTCGTGCCAACAATTTGAAAAGGTCCAAGCAGTGAACTTCTTCCGTACAAGAGATGCCTGGCCGTTGTCTTTGAATCCCAAACTGCCCCTAGTAGGTGGGAGCTCACCAGCGTGATGATGAAGAGACAGGTCGTCCAATGGTAGACTGCGGCTGCAAATTCACGAGGCTTGATTCTCGAGAATAACTTCGGCAAAGCGTCAGTGGAAATGGTGATTGCTGCTTGTGTTGGCTGCACTTTAATTGGTGAAGAAGAAGCCCATGCGAGTACCCGTAGTAGCGGTGAGCACTTCATATTCGGTTCGAGCACACGTTTGAGCTTGAAGCCGTCGGAGTTACAGATGACCTTCGCTGATATAGTTATAAGTAGTTATATCACAGCTTCTTACACGCATACCTTGGTTCAGCATCACATCGTCTCAGAGGTTCGTTTGTGTGCCAGAACACTATTACACCTCCGAAATAGACGCTTACCGTCAAAACGGAAGCCACGTCAACGAAAGCATATCAGCGTGTAGGCTACAACGCCATTTGAGGTCGACCGGAAAAAATCTCAATATCACGCCCCAAAAAAATGCCCCCCCCCCCTCCTCGTTGCAAAGACTGATGAAGCAAGTCATATATCGCCTTCGGACAGACAATACCAGCATTATATGATTACATCCACTTCCATTTGGGTCGAGAACAACAAAAGCTCAAACTCAACGCTTTTCATACCTCTTCATTTAGTTTTCATGTGGAGCTTCTGGTTTGGTTTCACAAGGTAGTGCCACTATTAGCAGCTCGAAAGTCTTCCACAAAAAGTTTGTTCAGGTGCATCTCTGGTGATGCGCAGCGTACATTCGCGAATATGGCGAAGATGGAAGGTGTGCAGGAGCCGATAGCAGCGCAGTCTCTGATCCATCATCGGCGCACAACAGCGAAACAACATGTCGCCATTCCTCGAACTTCACTTCACTTGAGTGTTCCAATCCAAGTCGATCACGACCACGCGGCGTGTAATACTGAATCCAAAACCACAACAAACCGCGGAAGTTATCGCAGACGTAACCTTGCTTGCCTGATACGTCTTCGTGGTCACGCAGAGCCTCTAGTATAGCTGGCAGTCGCTGCCGACGGTGCTGGAAGACGAGAATTACGATGGCTGTGTTCAGACAGCAAATATTCTCGTGGTTAATGTCATCCATCGTCACGATTGTCATGAGATCACGCAAAAGTCGCACAAGATTAACTGTCAGGAACTCGCTCATACGGTCCATCTCGTAGTCATCAGCAAGACCAAATGTACCGTTCTGAGGGTGCTTCGCGAACTTTTCGGAGGACAGCAACATCGACCGGATAAACACATTTGAGTCAACCAGATTCAAGATCACTACTTCTGTAACATTGCAAGCATACAGAAAGTGTTAGTTATTGTTCAAATGAAACCACACAATGTATCATAACATACCCATGAATGACGCGAATTGGGTGTTGCTAAGCAACCCATGAAATAGCTGCAGGGTTTCCCAGTTACCCTTAGTCATCTCTCCGAGCAGATCAAAGGCTGACTGGAAACTACCTTGTGACCGATAAGCACCTCCGCTGAGAATCTCTGTTATAAGCGCCTGAAGCAACGGCGTCCGTGCCACAAAGAGCTGCTCACTTGGTGCAGCACGTCGCAAAAATGCTTCAACACATGATGCTAGCCAAAAACGATAAATGGAATCAACAGGCTGCTCGATCAGCGCCTGAATGATCTTCGACAGCAGGCCTTTACCGGGATGGTCAAGGTTTATGGGCTTGGACCCTCCGTCATTCATAAGCTGGACTTCATGCTCACTCAATAGTAGAAGCTTGCTTGTGTTGTCGCTATAGTCACGATCGCAAAAGTTGTGGATCAACCGCAGAAATTGAATCTTCAGTGATGCGTCTAAGCTGCAATCGCAGCCGGGACCGTGCAGCGGCTCGTGGGCCGGGTTGGGAGGCACCGTCGTCGTCCACTGAAACTTGTCAAACATGGTGTTAAGAGTCTTGACGAGTCCCGTATCTGCAAGTCGTTCCTGGAAGTCGATCTTGCGCTTGCCATTCAGTAGTGTGCATAGCACAAAAAGCACCTCTACGCGGTATGGGGCCAATACGATGGACTTCATAATCACCTGTGCTTCGGCGTCTTCTCGTGCGCGCTGGTCCGGCGATCTATTGCGGAAAATGAGATCGCGAAGGATAGCTGTTTCGACGGAGAATGGGTGCTGCGGATGCGATGACGGTGCCGAGTCCGAATCCTCTCCTGCAGCTGTGGCAGCCGCAGCACGAGCTTGGTGATGTCTGTGTAGAATAGTGAGATCTCCGGAGGATCCGAGTGCTGGATGTGTGACAAGACGATCAATAGTATCCCAATCGCTTCGGTCACTGGTCTGATATAGTAACGTTGCAAACTCTGCTGATGTTGCAAGTTCAGATGAAAACGGTTCGTAAACCGGATTCAGCGCAAAATAAAAATTCTGCACTTGCAATACTTGCAGCAATCGTTGTAAAATCAGCGGTGAGTTGAAAATCATCGCGTGATTGCGGTCTACGATGTTATCCGCACGCATCATCCGGTTGCGCCGCAGCTTCAGCAACTCCAGCGACTTGATAACCTCTGTATAAACATCCAAAACATTTACGAAAGCTTGTTTAGGTAAAAGTACCCGCAGAAATAACGAGCACGTATCCACGCACTAGCAGTTTCCAGCAATCTGCGATCTTCCGGCTCGAACACCACAAGCGCCAGAACACGGCAGAAGAACGCCAACTGTCTCGACGACAAAGACTGAATGATTGCGTGGAAATTCGCTGCAGCAGCAACAACGTCATGTTTGAACAAGTGAGTCAGCACCTGAAAAACATTTTTCACGAACAACATCCACGTACGGATCCGACTAAGATCGAAAGACTCGTCTCGCACAGCGAGAATCTCCTCCACTAGCCCGGACGCATTGTCGAAGAACCTCACATCCCCCATGAGCTGGAATAAATACACGATCAGTCCGTCCTTGTCTCCCAGCTGTGTGGCCAAGTTGATGGAAAAGTAGCTCAGCTCTCTCAGAATCGCCTGTCAGCATATAAACCTTGTGAGTTCCCCATCACACCCACTAGCTCCCACTTTCCCTCTTACCATCGTGTCATTCAAAATATGCTTCCGGAGCGACGCGTCGGTGCCGTTCTTCGCCGCCGACAGGGTCACGGGTCTCGGCTCTTCCCACAGCACGCGGACGTCGCTCCTGGGACTCAGTGCGTGCTTCTGGCGACGTTCGCCGTCCAGCACGAGCGTGGACCAGAGCGGCGGCTGCTTCTCGGCCGCCAGCTGGTCCTCCTGGCGCAGCGCGTGCAGCACACGCAGCAGACACTCGTCGCCTCCTACGCGGAGGAAGGTCTCTCTCTCGGCAGCCACGAATCCGCCCACGTTCTCGTCTAGCGGCCCCGCGCCGCCGTTCTCGTCCGCGTGTACGCCGTTCGGGTCCAGCAGCCGCTGCACGAGCTCCTGCAGCAGCAGCCGCAGCTTGCGTCGATCCTGCGCCACGCTGTTCAACAACGCGTAGAGCTCCCGGATAAGTAAGACGAAGCTCTGCTTGCGCCCGTGGAAGGCGGCGTGGCGCTCGTACGCGCGCGCCTCGGCAGCGTCCAGCGACGAGACGAAGGCCGCGGGCAGGTCCGCGACGGTCTGCAGCTGCGCGCGCGCGCCCTGGCGACTCCACTGCGGGCTCTGGTCGGCGCTGGCGGCGCCCGTGGAGCCCGTGGCCTGCATGCGGCTCAGCGTGGAGAAGACGCGGCGTCGAGAGTGATGGTCCGCCATGTTGCCTCGCTTTTTGACTACTGGAGGCCGTCGGGGGTCTGGGCGGGGAAACATGCCGTTCGAGAGGTTTCCCATGCCACTCGAGAGTTTGCGCACTCAAAAGGGGCTCACACCTGGTTTCTCTATGCAGGACGCGGAAGTGCAAGCGCCGCCGAGCGACGGCATCTCGTGCGTGCGCTTCGGCGTACACTCGCAGCTCCTGGCGGCGTCCTGGGACGGCTCTCTGCGCGTGTACAAGGGCGCCCAGCTGCATGCGCGCGTGGACCTGGAGGCGCCCGTGCTGAGCTGCTGCTACGGCAAGGGCGAGGCCGAGGCATTCGCGGGCGGCTTGGACTGCGCGGTCAAGCAGGTGGACGTCCACACGAGGCAGGTCACCGCCATCCTGGGCAAGCACCAAGCCGCCGTGCGACATGTGGGCTACTCGACGGAGTTCGGAGTGATGGTCAGTGGCGGCTGGGACGGGGTCGTCAAGGTGTTCGACGTGCGGAATGGCGATTGCGCGCAGCTGCACGAGGCCAAGCAGTGCGGAAAAGTCTTCGGCTTGGACGTTAAGAGCCACGTGGTGGCGGTGGCGACTTCTGACCGACAGGTGAACGTGTACGACGTGCGGAACTGGAGCAAGCCACTGGTGCAGAAGGAGAGTCCGCTCAAGTACCAGATGCGCTGTGTGCGTGTGTTCCCTGACCTCTCTGGGTACGCGCTGGGGTCGGTGGAAGGGCGCGTGGCGCTCGAATACTTTGCAGACGACGTCGAGACGGACGAGAGCCGCAAGAAACGCAGCTACGCGTTCAAATGCCATCGAGGCAAAGTGGACGACCAGACGCTTATTTATCCCGTCAACTGCGTGGCCTTCCACCCAACGTACGGCACGTTCGCCACGGGAGGCTGCGACGGCGTCGTGAATCTCTGGGATGGCGCCAACAAGAAGCGCATTACGCATCTGCGGCCATATCCGACGAGTATCGCGTCAATGGACTTTAACCGCGACGGCACGGTGCTGGCTATTGCTGCATCGTACACGTACGAACAAGGAGAGAAGGAGTACGTGCAGTTTGTGGGGCGGGGTATTGGTTGTATCCTTCTTTTTAATTGTTGTATTGTTTTTTGTTTGTGCAGCCACCCGAACGACGCCATCTTCTTGCATACAGTGCAGGACGCCGAGGTGCGACCGAAGAAGAAGCCAGCAGCTTAGGACGCGTCAAGCGTATGAATCAGCTCCAGAATGGCAACGAATATGAAGACGCACGTTTGTCAGGGTACTACGGACGTGTTACGTTTCATCTTGCCGCGCGAAGCACACGTACGTTTACGACAAATAGAGCGGCCATGCTGCAATTTTCATGGTCTTGATGTTTTGCTTTTGAAACGAACAACAGGAATTAAAGCAATGCCTTTCGGATTGATGGTTTCAAGGCATTCATAAGTGCTTCCGGGACCCGTGTTGGGCCTCCAAGTGAGCACGGCACTTGTGACTTTTTCTTCGAAGCCAACTACTCATGGACAACATTTTGATAACAAAAGTTATCACGGTGGTTGACAGCAAAGTGTACTGCACATTCCAGGTGGTGAGCATTCGTTCTAACAGCAGACACAACCCACACGATACACGACGCCGAAGTGCCGACACCGTAATTGGCTGAGGCCGCGCTGAGCTGAGTTGCCGCCGCGATCGCGTACCCGCCGATCTGTGTCTTGTACGTGCCCAGAATGGCCGTCACCGCGTCCTCGTCGTACCCCGACAGCGTGCCGCTATCCGTCAGCACGTTCAGCTCGCAGTCGCGACTCAGAGTCGACTGGCAGTCGCTCGCCGCCGCCGGCACGAAGAAGTTGCCGTCGTCGTCGTCCAGGTTGGGCGTCGTGACGGCGTCGAAGTAGTTGTCTTCCGCCAAGACGTAACCACTGGCCGCCACGTCAAATGCGTGGCCCGAGTTGTCGTAGAAGTAGTTGTTGGCGGCGTGCACCACGACGCTCTGGTCGGCCGTGCCTCCGATTTTGGGCGAGCGGCCCGAGGTCTCGTGGATGAAGTTATTGACAAGGCTGATCTGCGTTGTCTCGCCGTAAAGCAAGAAGCCCCAGTAGTGTCGGCCGTCGCACGAAGCCGAGTACTCTGTGTTGCCATCGAAGCCCGAGTTGCTGATGGTGAGGCCCATGGCACCCGAGAAGTTGACGACGACCATCTGCCTACCGATGTTGGACACCTTGACGTTGTCGACCCAAATGCCGGACGGCGCCGTGTTCGGATCGTAATGGCGTCGCCTCCCCATACGAGTTGCGGGTTGAGCTGCGTATTCTGCACAATGACGTTGCTGCCCTCGATGAGCCGACCCTTGTCATACAGCACTCCAGATGTGCCTTGTCCGACGAGGGTCTTGTTGCTGGCGACCACGAGCGGGTTTTTGGCTGCGTTGTCGTATGTGGTGGAGCCTTCTGTGCCGGTGAAGTTGAAGGTTTGCTGCAGCACAATGACTCGGGGTTCGTCGTCACTGAGATAGGTGGTTAGATCGTCGATCGAGGTGGGGTAGACCTCGACGCTGCCTGCCGGCCGCGAACCCAGGGTGCTGATGGTTGTCGTAGCTGTGGTAGAAGTTGTTGCGCTCGCAGCCGAAGTTGTTGCTGCATCTGTAGCTGCGCTATCTGACACTGCAGTCGATTGCGATATTGCTGTCGTGGAGGAGCCAGTCGCATCGTCGAAGCTTCTGCCGCAACGGAGGCGGCCGTATTGCTTCCTGCTGGCTGAACTGTACCCTGAATCGTGTCACTCGATCCTGACATCGTCTGGCTGAACAGTACCCTGAATTGTGTCACTCGATCCTGACATCGTTGAGGTATTTGTTGTGCTCGTTGTCGTGGAAGAGCTAGTGGCGCTGCCAGATAGCTATCCAACACCGAAGATGTCGCTTGCCAGGAGCAGTTTAGCGGGATCTGCCACGTCGAACGTCAGAAACCCCGAAATTCCTGCCACAGTCGCGATGGCAATGTCCTCGTTGCGGTTGTCCGATGACAGTGTGCCGCTATCCACAAAAAAGGACATTCAGCGGGCAACTTCGAGAGAGGTCGGCTTGACCCTGGTCCTGGTTGCTATCGGTTGGCACGAAGAGGGATCCAGTACTAGTCTCGACGTTGGATGTTGACTCGATGTCAAAGTAGTTTCTTCCGATGAGTACGTAGGCGTTGTCGCCGATGTCGAATGCGTGGCCGGAGCAGTTCCACCAGTAATTGTTGGCAGCATGAACCACGGAGCTGTCGATCTTGGGCGCTCGCCCCGAAACATGGTGGAAATAATTATTCAGCAGGCTCACTTGGGTATCATACTCCGCTGAGAATCATGGTCCAGTAGTGGCGCCCTTCGCACGAAGCCGAGTACTCCGTGACGCCATCGAACTCGCAGTTGCTGACCGTGAGGCTGTTGACACCAGCCAAGCCTGTCACCAGCATCTCCCGCCCGATGCTCGAGATCTTGAGGTGGTCCAGCCAAATGTTTTCCATGGCGCGATCGTCCGTGCCTTGCATATAGATGGCGTCGCCGCCCCAGACAAGCTGCGGATTCAAGTCGGTGATATGAATGTTTTGGACAATGACATTGTCGCCGTCAATCCAGAGCCCCTTGCCAATGATCACGCCGGACGTGCCCTCTCCAACGAGCGTCTTGTTGCTCGCCACCACCATGAAGTTCTTGGCGGCGTTGTCGTACGTGACATTCACAGCCGTTCCGTCCGAGCAGCCTCCGGTTTGGGACATGGCCGTATCGCCTTCATTCAGAATGACATCCTGTGACTGGTAGCCGTTGTTCTTGGCAATGCACTCGCGTGTGTAGTTTGGACGACAGCCCACTTCCGTGGTGGAGCCCTCGGTGCCTCGGAAGTCAAACTCCTGGTTGAGCACCACGACGCGAGGTTCCGAGTCTTTCAGGTACGAGATCAATTCATCGGTTGTGGTCGGATACACTAGTTCGATGCTGCCTTGCCGGCCGCGAGCCCGGGGCAGTTGCCGTGTCAATCGTGGCAGCGCCGACCATCACCGCGACGCCTGCAAACGTTGCGAACAAGAGTCGGAGCGACGAAAACATTGTCGATGGAGCTTGGTTCGGGCTGGACAAATTGCAAGGTGAGGTGGTGGCGCATGCCTTCAATGCCATTGAATCAATGCACGAGCAGCATTGTTCTACTGGTGGCCATATGGTCGCGAGTCACTCATAACGAATCCTTTCGGTGGGGCTGCTTGGGATCGTAAAGAACGTAGCGAAGATACCATCCGCATGGTCTCCGCGCTTGACCTTGTCGTACCGCTCCTCGCCCTCATCATGATGATCATCCGTACAGCAGACACACCTCAAGTCGAGTTTGTCGAGTTCTGTTGAGGGTTTCTCACAACACGCCATTGCCGTTTGCCTTAAGCAGACCAGTCTCATCTTGATCAAGAGCTATCCGAGCCGAACGTCAAGACAACAGGAAATCCCGCCGCACTATCTGGTCATGTAAAGGCAATGTGAGCCCACTCGAGGGTGTGCCACAGCTTATGGAGTTTCGCGCTCGAGACATTCAACGAACTTATGCAGCACAATGACGGGCAGACTTTTGTTAATTGGTTCCCTAATAACTTCTTGCGGGTACACTTGGTAGACTGGGCTACGTCCATAGCGGTCGTTATTGGTCGATCAAGTCGTCGTGCCAAGCAAAGTAAATGGTGACTACAGACAGTGAGGATGGTTGAACCCGTTTGAGAATTGGTGTCGTTGTTTATGACTTGGCATGTGGCTGCTGCTAAGAAATTCCCACTACGTGGACATAATTTTGTAGGTGAAGTTCACATCGACTCCGTTTGTTGCATCCGAGACGCTTTCGGTGAACTCTTGGCCGTTGAGTGACAACGCAACATGCACCAGCTCCTCCGTACTGATTGGAAGTTCCGGAAGTGTAAACTCTGCTGTGTGAGCGGCCTCGTCGACTTCCACTGGCACCACCTACAAAACAAAGTATCGTTGAGATGACAAGCAGTTTATCATCCTGACAACGAGAAACGTACCAGAGAAACCCCTGAATCTGTCGTCAACTTCACACACGCTGCAGATGTCGAGATGACTTTGTCCACCGTCACAGCCATCTTCACACCAGGTTCTGCTTCCGAAGGAGAGATGGCGCTTACTTCTGGCACTGCGCAGTACACGAAACTTAAAGTAGTATCGGCATAATGTTCACCGTCCAGCGAGACTAACACCTCAACTTCTTCACGTGTACCAAGGACCATCCCCTCCGCCATAGCAGCAGCGGTGACTGTATCGCTGGGGAACGGCAATGGAGGAGTTCGGAAAACCACTCGCCGAGTTGTCGAGTTGGTTTCTTCAGAGGTAGCAGAATCTTCCGGACGCAAACACAAGGCAGGAACCACGACGCTGCTCTCTCTCCACTGCAGCTTCACGACGGCGTCTTGAGTGTCAAAGTGGAAAAAGTCTCCAGCAATTGAAACCTGCGTTCCGCCAGGTACCATCCCGACGTTAGGGAACAGACTCTGAAGACGCCCCGGAGCAAGCATACCGAATATTTGGTCTGCAGTTGATGAACTTCTGCCACCGATTTGAAGCTGAGCTGGCAAGAAGGTTCTCCCAGAATTCATCGAGACTCGTAATTGTGAGACGAACCCCGTCTTCGCGTACGATTTCCACCATTCGGAAGTCAAACCTTGAGCTTTCGAGTTCGATGACGAGCAACCCCAATCTGATAGTGGTGGGATAGTGCACGTGAGAATGTTGGTTTCTACCTTCTCAACATGGAGAGCGGCCGATGCACTAATTGTCTTTGCGTTCTTTTCATCGTTTCCACTACTTGCAGGGGAGTAAATGATGATCACGGAGAAATGGGCGACGTCCGGTGCAAGGGGGTCTTGTAACTCGATCTTGACTGTTTGAGGCAGTTCGTTGGTGAGGAACGAGTTCGGACTAACACGTGTGAGATAAGCGTCATGGGCCCAGATAATGTGCGGAAGTACTGGCTGTACTAGATCATGCTTGCGGAGGTGGCTGTGCTGCTCGATCTTCGACTCTTCCTCTTCGTCTGCATCTTCATCCTTTTGTTTCGCTAACGTTGGATCCACGCAGACCGAGGCGAATTGCAAACCACCGTCGTACGAGATCTCGAGCGTGTACGGCACTACTCCGTCTTCACTGTTGGGAAGTGGTGGCATATTCAAACGCAGCAACTGACCAGAAACATCCATCGGGTCTCTCTCGGCTTCCTCCATCTCGTCTACAACTTCCGGACGTTCGTCAAAGACACCAAGTACTGAAGGAGCAGACTCAACGTTGTTGACAACAACTGGGTGACCATTATGCTCGTCGATACGACTGCGAACAAACCGGACCATTGGTCGTCGACAGATCTCTGGGAGACTTCCACACAACGAGAGCGCAACTTCCTCTCCACCGGTGAATCGAGCATCGTACACCGACACCGACGCAACTTGAGGACGCTTGAAGACGGTGAAAACTCGACCATTCGAGGTAAAGTGCTTCCCGTTCATCGAAACCTCGACAGCGTACTCCCCCGACAACCGAAACTTTGGCACCTGGCACACAATTTCACCCGTAGCTTCGTTGAAAGCGCCAAGTGTTCCGCGCATGAGCCGACCATCCGTCAGCGGCACGAAGCGCACAGTCACATTATCACTCGTCCAGAATCCGCTGCCTCGAATTCGTAGTTCGTAGCCGCCTGTATGCTCTCCACAAAGCGGCGAGATCTTGGTAATGAACGTTGGTGCAAACGCAAACAGGTTGCGATCTCCACACACCACCGATCCAACAACTGTGTGCTGGAGAAAATCTACACGTCTCGGTATGAACTCGCATTCCTGGCGTTTTGAGTTTCCAGTTGTACCATGACCAAGTTTTCCGAAGCTGCCATTGCCCCACGTGTATAGCTGGCTGTCCGATGTAAGTGCTGCTGAGTAACTTCCTCCTGCAAACACTTTCGACCACTTGATGGAGTCTACGCATTTCACGGCGTTGGGTAAAGCTCTACCCCGTTTGACTTCTGCTTCGCCTCGTCCAGTCTTACCGCCATGACCGAGCTGACCAAATGTATTGAGCCCCCATGAAAACATGTCACCTGTACTTGTTACAGCTAGTATGTGCTCAAAGCCACAAGCAATTCCAACGAAAGGCTCATCAGTGGACCCTTTGAGTAACAAGTTTGGCGAATTTGCTAACGAATTCTGTGGTGGACGAAGCGAACTGCCTCCGAGAAGATAAACGCTGCCGTCAGCGAGCAACACAGCAGTGAACGTGTTTCCACAACAAACAGACACGACACGCGGTTTGCCCAGGAAGAAACCAACGTACTTCGGCCATGCACAAATGCCATTGAGCACATAGTTGATTTCCCTGGGAAGCGTCTTGAATACTCGTCCTAGCTGGCCTTCAAAGTTCTTCCCCCACGTGTACACGTCTCCGTTATTGGTGACAGCAGCTGAATGGTGTTTGCCGCAGGAAACTTGAGTGAAAAATAATTCAGGAGCTGTCAGGACTCGATGTGGAGTTCCTGTCGCAGTGGCTGTTGTAGTAGAAATCTTACTAGGCGATTGAGTCGCGTTTGGATGCTTTTCCGGTTTCTCTTCACTCTCTGGGCCAGGCGTTTTCACTCGAAAGTAGTTCTGCGATAATGACGTTCTTTGTTGGTGACCGAGCTCACTACTAGGCAACGATGCACCACATCGACCCCAGGAGAAAAGTTGTCCGTCCAACGACAACGCTACCCGATGATTCATTCCAACTGCAACGTGGTGAACTTTGACATCCTGCAAACCTTCAGTCACCACTTGACTCTCCAGATCAAAGTTTTCCTTGGTGCCAAACCATTCGAGTTCCCACGCATCCACCAACGACACGAAGCGATCGTAGGCACCACAGATTCCACGGATTTTCCGACCGAGTAAATTCTCCGCGATTGTGATTTTACCTTTCGTCTGCTCTCCACACACGTACAAGATGCCTAGATTGCCTTCCATCGCTTGTGGAGATACAGCGTTTGGTAGATCACTGCAAATGTCTCGAGATGCCACAAGTTCGTTACGCAAAAGCAACCAGAATAATCGTCCGTTGCCAAACACAAAGTACAATAGTTTTAAGGTTGTGAAGGTAAAATTTTGTATGATAGTTACAGGTTGGTTCACTGAATTGCATTGTTCTTATCTTCAAATTCGATCGGGTACATGGATTTACTTGTGCTTGGGTTGCAGTCGACATAATTCATGGCCATTTCTCTCTTCACACCCGCCGGATCCATCAGAATTGTCGAGTACTCAGGCGAAGGCACTGCACTAAACGTATCAGCTTCTCCACTGATGATTTTTTCCAGCTCGACGCAGTAACTGGACCCACTCAGTATTAGAGACGTATACAGCTCGTTTGCTTGTCTTTCAAGCAGTGGATCAATCCACTGCCAGAAGAAAGAAACATTCGCATTCGTAATGAATATCGTTTGCAGCTGAGGTGACAAGTTAGTGACGTTGCGAGGCAATTCCTGGATGGGTAAGTTACCAACGTTCAAGTAGATCAGTCCCTCGATCTCAAAAATCTCCGGAGGGAGATCCGTGATCGCGTTTCCGGTAAGCACAATACTGAATGGATGCAACCGATACAGCACCTCTGGTACACTCGTGAGTTGGCAATATTCACAATATATAGTTGATCCAGGAAACCACTTGGCGTCCAAGTCGTCCGGCAGTTCGCGTACATTTGTATCGTAAAACTCGAGATCGTAAAGTTTTGCGGGGAAATCAGCAGACTGGATCCCTAAAGGCAAAACGCCATCCGTCATCTTCACACGCACTATTAACAACCAAATGAGCTCGGGGTGGTTGGCGTTTGTCAGTGCAGCAGAAGGTCCCCACTGATTGATACTGGAGTTGTACACTTTGATCCCGGTAGTTGAGTGGAAATCTGCAATCATATCGGGGATTTCCAGTACTGGGCAGTGGCGGATCACGAGTGTCACGACGGTGGATCTGTCGAATTCACGCCATTTATCTTCGATCTCGTGGAGCTTGCCAGTAATATCAAGTCGATAGCAGTCGAGAACGGCCAAGTAGCACGCTGGATTCGATACTACCCATGGATGCACCTGTAAAACACATTGTGGTATCTCTGACTGGCGGGATGCCTGAATATGCAAACCAAGCACCACTACACCCCATAGCCAAAACATCAGGTGGATGGCATGCAACGTAACATGACCACCTCGACGTAATGCAGTCGCACTGTAGCCATCACCGAATTTAATCTGCTTTGAACGTGCATGTGAAGGCGTATTCTCTTGTGCAATGGGACCAACAGCTTTCAGATTAATTTTCCTATCTGAGACCCGAAGGCCTTGAGGAGCACAAGCGATGCGTCTCATTTTCTCCACATCAACACGGCGTAAAAGCTTTTTGATCCCCGTAGTGGTGACTAGAAGTCCACACGAAAAGATCGACCGACTCACCAGATCGGACCAAGAAACGACAAGAACCATTTGAAACTCGTTCAGTGCTCGCGCACACCATACGTCATCGTACCATAGCTCCATATCAAACCCCTTGATCTTGGGGTTGTATTCACTCACATAGCTTA
>KV743883.1:0-13069 GCA_000468175.2 Phytophthora cryptogea
CGCGTACTACCAGTTCGCGGGTTGCAGCTGGTCGTCCACGGACGAACGGACATGCGCTTAGTACTGAATAGTGCTTGGCAGGAGTTTGATGAAACTGTACTTGCTAACAATAATACCATGTTGGTTACATTGGGGTCCGGTTCGCTTTTTCCCATTCTCCATTAATAAATACATGAAAATGAAACCAATAGTGCTCTTCCTATTCTCTCCATGCATATTATCTAAGTCGCGCTCGAGATGACAAGCCTCACCGACCGCCAAGCAGCCCTCCCCCCACGGCTCCTGCCTTTTTCATCTGGTGCAAGCGGCACCTTCAAGAGCGCGAGTGGGGTCGCCTAGATCAGGCGGCCGCCCGATATCTTAAGACCTGGGGTCTTATTCAAAAGGGCAAAACCACTAATGTTGCGGTCGCAATCAAGCGGCTGCTAGATGCCGTCCCCCAAGCGCGCATCACTAAGGCCCGTCTTATCGAGGCTGCTCAGCATGGTGCTGACGTTGGTGAGTCTGAGTGGGTCTTACCTGTTGGTGTCGACCTAAAAGGTAAACCCACATATCAAATGCGAMCCATTCTCGATGACCAGCGCGTCAACGGAAAGGTTTTGTTCCTGACCTCATGGGAGCCTACGTGGGAACCCGCGGCGAACCTCCCTTCAGGGGAACTGAAGAAGTACAGGCACCATAAACGACGCAAGGTAGAACGCGCCTATATTGAAGCAGAAGCAAAGGAAGACTAACAGACTCGATCAAGCGCAGATGCATACATTACATAAGTTTAATAAAAGCCTAACGCTTTACACATGAGTCAAACTTTTAGAACGTGCCGGCTATAGCGTCAACCCATCGACAGCTTCAATCCATCAGGTAGGGCGGTACAAGGGTAGAGTCCCATCAACACGCCCCGCACAAGATGAAGGTGTCGGAAGGCGCCGCCGAGCCAGCTGCTTTCATACCGTGGCACGGTGTTGTGGCGCTGCGCGCTTTCGTCGTGGTGCTGCGCGCTTTTGTCGTGGTGCTGCGAGTGGGCGCCGCCGAGCCGTCCTTGAGCTGGCCGTGGCACGCCGCGCCCTTGGTTTCGAGGTGCTGCGCTCTTGGAGGTAAGTTTGAAAGTGACGACCTTTGTAAGGGGGCGGGGGCACCGGCGGGATGGATGGTCCTCGTCCTCCCGCCTGGCCACGCCCCAGATTTTTATATGTGTGGCACACATGATGTGTGTGTGCTCACTGCATTTGGCTGTTTGCTTGTCCTATTTTGTCCTGTTATACACTTGATTTCAGTATCGCAATTATGTACAGATTGTGTAACACATGGAGATTTGGCCCGTTTGCATAGACGTTGTGGCGCTGAGTTCCTCCTAAGAGCGGAAATCTCAACGAGTATGCAGCTAGAGCGAGCTAGTACCCATTAGACAAGGCGATAAAACACCTTCACCAACGTTGGCCGTGATACTGCAGTAGAACAAAGATGTTTTCCCCGAGCAAGAATATTTTATAGAAAATTCATTGAAAATGCACATGCTGAAGACAGCAGCTCGAGGTGGCGGACACAGCACTAGCGATAGGCTTTATGTGTTACGAGAGGTTAGTCAAAGTAATAACATGGGTATTGGGCCGTTACGCGGCATGTAATTAAGTTATACCAGGCGCCATAGCCCAGCGAACGGAGCTGCAGTTCACACTTCCATAAAAATCTCCATGTGTTACACAATCTGTACAAAATTTCTATACTGATTCAAGTGTATAATATTGAGCTATCCTTTTGACCAATCCTCAAACAGAATCCTTGTATAGAAAGTCTCTCAATATTGGTCCAATCGTGCTACAATTGGGTTCGCTGAAATCATCGTGAAAAACGCTATTACTGGTCCAAATCTCATTGTCAAATTCACAAATTTGACGAAGGGAGCCGGAAAAGTAGAGGGTGGGATATCCTTTTGGCCACCACTGTAGTCAGCGTGGCACGACTACCGTATAGTCTTACTGCTAGGCGTCCCCAACAAGAAAAAAATAAGGACAAAAATTAGGTCCAGCTTTTGAAGCCAGTGGGGTCCTTCAGAAAATCACACAAATCACGATTTAGCCGCAATTTGGCTCAAAAATTCTACCACCTACCCTTGCATTTGTGTCAGTATTTACGAGTTCGAAGCCCTTAGAAAATCGCGCAAAGTATGCTGTCAAATGTTTGGCTGTGGCAGCTTTAGGTTTAGCAATGATTCTGAAAGCTGTGGTCGTCGCGGAGAAGGCGGCACGTCGCCAGCGCTACAGGAAGCTTCTACTGCTACACGTTATTCGGAACAGCATCAAAGAAAGGAATTATTTGACCGTGGCGAGCCTCCAGGACCCAATGAAGTCTGCGTGGCAGCGGCTCTACGATAGAGGTCTTCCAGGCAGCTTTGTGGCGGCAGTGTCGTTGCCACCGGCATCGTTCGAGCTCCTGCTCATCGAATTCTCCAAGTTCTACAAACTAAAATGGCGCCTGRGGCAGCGAGGTCGACCTCCGAAGCTACCCTTTCTACATGCTGTTCTAGGTTGTGTGCTTCACTGCTACACCGCTGATGTAGAGCTAAAAACCCTGTGCGAAGTATTTGGCGTGCCGCCGGCTACGTTGTCTAACATTCTTGCCAACGCTGAAGTTGCTTTAGAGCAAGCACTATTGTCCCTACCGGATGCGGCAATTCGCTACCCTACCAAGAAGACGCAGCTCGAGTGGGCGGCTGTCGTCCAAGCTCGAGAGCCCTTAGTGGCGGGTGTTTGGGGTTTTGTCGACGGTAAAAACTACAGAGTGCAAGAACCCACGGACATCGACTTGTAAAATGCACATTACAACGATAAGCTACACAATTCACGCGCTAGTTTTCATTTACTCATGATGGGTTTGTGGTACTAGGTTGGCTACATTCAGTACTTGTTACCGGGACGCTGTGCTATGGATGTGACGGCACTCTAGTCTGGGCAAAACACAATTGCCCAGGCTCGTGGAACGATGGGGAAATGAGTTTCCCCCTACAGGAGAAACTAGCAAACGCCAGGTTGACAGCGCCAGGCACTGGTGTTGCTGCGGACACGGCGTTTCCTGTGTGCAAGGCCATGCGAGGACGCATCGTGACACCCCTCAAGGACGGTGATCTCGAGCTCGCACCAGTGAAGTGTCGGCTGGGAATGCTCGCAATGAGCAACGCAATAACGTCTCTGCGTCTGGCAGCTGAGTGGGGCATGGGCAGCGCTCCCCAGTGCTATCGCCAACAGCAATTGTCGTTGCCTTTTGATCCTGTCAAGCGCGGCCGCCGTATCAACAACATTTACCGCCTCTACAACTTTCGAGTACGCAGCCCCTACGAGACCCGACGCGCGTGACGTGTTGCAAGGAGCTCTCGAGAATACTAGTACACGTGCTATCAGAGGCCAAGAACAAACCGCTGCTGCCGCGGCTGCGAGGGCTTTTAGGCCAGCCTCAGGTGGTGCCAGCGGCTCCTGCTGTGGCGGCTTCGTCTTCAAGTGCTCCCTCGGGGTCAACTACTTCGATTACTCCACAGCCTGTCGCTATCCCGACTGGTTATGGTACCAGTCCAACTGGAACTGGGGGACAGACGTGGATGGTGCCTCCCGGTTCCAGCGCCGCCTGCCCAAGGGAATCAGCCTCTCCAGCAAACGACCGGAAGTTGGGCGCTGCCTGCCCCGACGCAGCTGCCATCTCGACAGCAAGGAGTTCCGGCGTAACAGTCTCCTCCTTCCCAAGTCTACAATGATCCTCTGCAACAACAACCCGCCCCCGCCCAAGCGTCTCAAACATTGACCACCGTGCCTAGCAAGGATCGTGGGTTCCTCAGCACGGCTCTCTTCCTGGAAGTGTCGCTTGGAGCCATCCTAGTGGGCCTACGTTTACTTCGACTGACGCGACGATTTCTGTGGTTAACTTGTTTAATCCTCAGACAACTGTTCCGCCGCTGACCCAGGGTGGGGCCTGGCACCAGCACTCAAACGGAGGATGGTATCCGTATCCCGAGACTCAGCTGACTGCGCCAACACCGCAGACTTGAGCCCAACATCCCCGAAAAGGCTAGTGACTCTGGATCGATTACCAGTGCGCTCTGTTCTACGACCGTTGATGACAATCCAAATGGTGAACCCCTCCCGGGGTTGGAGAAGGGTTCAGATCCTAGCTTCGCCAGGATCTGTACCCTGATTTCGAAGGCTCAAAGCTGAGTGAGGAGCGGGTAAAACTCTTCAAGGCCATGCTGGCCTCCTTCGGCAATATGTTTGTGGAAATGTCGTTGGCTCCAAGACGTACACATCTCTTGAAATTTTCAGTGGACACTGGTGACCACGCACCGATTAAACAAGTATCCGTATCGAGTGTCCAATGCTGACGGGAAAGTATTGGAAGCTGAGACCGGTCAATACCTGAAGTTGAAACTAATTCGACCTTCGACTAGTCCCTGGGCTAGTCCCGTGCTCATGATCCGTAATCCCGACGGCGGAATTCGCTTTTGTATCGACTACTGGAGACTCAACGCTGCGACCGTCAAGGACAGCTACCCGATGCCCCTTATTGACGATATCCTGGATGTGCTGGGGAACGCTAAGTTGTTCTCTACAATGGATATTTCGTCTGGCAACTGGAACGTGCCTATGGCTGATGACAGTGTCGAGAAGACAGCTTTCACTTGCAAGTTCGGGTTGTTTGAGTGGCTTGTGATGCCGTTCGGGTTGTGCAACGCAGTGCCGGCCTTCGAGAGGCTCATGGAGGGCGTACTCGTGGATCTCAAGTGGCGGACGTGCCTCGTGGACCTAGATGACTGTATCGTGTTCAGCGATGACTTCTCCACTCGCCTCTTCCGAGTGAAACAAGTCTTGCAACGTTTCCGAGATGCTGGTTTTATACTCAAGATGAAGAAGTGTAAATGGGGACGCGGCCAGGTAGCATTCTTAGGTCACCTCGTGAATCCCACCGGAATCCTGCCTAATCCCCAGAAAGTCAAAGCGGTCCTCAATGTTAATAGGCCCCACGATCTTCATACCGTCCGTGCCTTCTTGGGCCTGACCAGCTACTTTCGGCGCTACATTCCGGGGTACACGGCGATATCTGCTCCTATTGAGCGACTAAAAATAAAAGAGTCCCTTCTGCCTGGAGCGAGGGCTGCGAGTCTGCCTTTGTGCAACTAAAGAGGAAACTAGTCGAGCCTCCCATCTTGATCTACCCAGATTTCTCGAAACGCTTTAAGCTGTTCGTGGACTCGTCGAACCTTGATGTCGGGGCCTGTCTAATGCAGAACGTGGATGGTAGGGACCGAGTGGTGGCCAGTACAAGTAAACCACTCGTGGGTTTGAAGTGCTTTGGTTTTCAAGCAAATTTAATGAGGGACATCGACCTCTGCGGGGGCTTTCAATTGAAATGGATAATCACCCCCAGCGAGCTTGGTGGCCTTGCCCAGACGAAGTTTATTTGCTGCCATGCTTCATTTCATTGGCGATCGGCCGTAGAAATGCAAACAGCTCAGAATTAGATTTCCAACTGATATATTTTTCATTTTGCTTGTAAAAATATAAAAGAATACATACCGGTACCAAAATTTCAGAGCTCGTACAAAACTTACCACAAACTATGCATCGAAATGATGAGTGCATAATCAGCCGCTTTACCCATTCCCAATCACGATGGCGTCCGGGATGTACGAGGCGCCGGCCATGGAGCGCAACGCCTTCCGCTCGTGGGACGACTTCTTCTCCTTCATGGAGGAGTATCAGCAGCGTACAGGGCAGGTACCAGCCAACTCAAGCACCGGTAGAACGCCCCCCTTTCCCCCCTTCTAACTCCCTCTTAGACCTTCAGCAGACGCAGCGCCACGTCCGTCAAGACTCGGAATCAGGTCCTGGCGTCCATTGCCGCCACGGGTCGCCCCCTTCCGTCCCCTTTACTTCCCGAGAGCTTTTTGGACTACTCGAGAACATTGCAGTGTTCCCATAAACTACGAGGGGAAGCGGCCAAAGCCAGCGCTCGATGGAATGGCGTGCAGCCGTCCGAGTGTCAGGCGAGGGTAGGGAGGCTCCGTCGAGTCATGTACTGTATGGGTGGATGTGTAGTTAATTTTGATGTATTGTGGTGGTTGTGGTGCAGGTGAACGCGACGCTCCAGCTCAGTGAAGACGGCACGTACAGCATCCGCGTGACCAAGGTGTACCTCGTGCACAACCACCCGTTGGGAGGGACTGCAAGCGCCGTTGGAAATGCAACAGCAGAAGATGCTGCTAGCTTGAGTTTTGAGATCGCAGAGACAGTGACGGGATCTCTGGTAGCGAAGCGCCGACGTGTGGGGCGTCCGAGGAAGTATCCGAGGCCTGGAGAGGAGCTGGAGACCGCCGTCAATCCTGGGGCAAGACAGAATGCAGCTGAGGTGTTGCATGTACCTACGATGGCCGATGTGAAAGTGTTCCTTGCTCGCGTGGAGCGGTCGCGTTCGCATCTTCGTGGGCAGCTGAACTCTGTGGAGGAACGCCTGGCGTCGTATGTAAACGAATTTGCGGCGCAGGATGGCAACGCCGCTAAAATCTTCGTGGACGACGAGGTTCGCTTCTGTTCGTTTTCATGCTTGAGGGAGGACAGTGACTTACAACTTTTTGCCACAGAAAGTCTTGTCGAGCATTACGCTCCAGACGAAACATATGCGCAAGGTATTCGAGGCGTTCCCAGAAGTGCTGCGTGTGGATGCCATCCCTTCCCCAAAGGAGGAATCATCAGAGTCGAATTATCGCGTCTTCTCTCTGATGGCACATGATACCCTAGGCAACTGGCAGTACGTGCAACATGCTATCGTGGAAAGCGACCGATCTGAAACGCTGCGTGCTGCACTGGATCAATTCAAGGCTAACAATGCTCGACATCCTCGAATCCGTGCACTTATCCTCCCGCACGGCGATTCGCTGGAGCTACAGGAACTTCGTGCGAGCTTTCCTGCTGCTCGGGTGCTGTACTCGCAGTTTCATGTAGTGCGTGCGCTTCACCAGGCCATCTCTGCCCACGGACACGACCTGACTTCCTGGCACCGAGACCGCCTCACAGGCATCGCCCAGCTACTTGTCTACGCCCCCACTTCGCTGGTGTACGGTACAAACGTTGCAGCCATGGTTGAAGTGCTGGGATCGAAGCAACATTCATTCTTTTGCTACTTCCTCGAGAAATGGGATTCGTGCCGCGATCGCTGGGCAACATTTGCTCGCGAGGGGGTGACAACCTTCACTGTTTCGGAGAACGACGACAGATTTGCTCCTACATGGAGAGCGATTTTTGCAGCAGTCAACAATGAAATGGCACTGGACGAGATCGTAGCTGCACTCCGTTATTATCAAGCTGTGGTGGAGCGTGCATTTATCCGCGATCTTAAACGCGAAGCCAACAAGTTCAACAACACTGCAGCTCACGCCGGAACAAGCAACGACAACGATAGCTACGACGCTGAAATGCGCTTACTAGCCGCCACGGTTAGCCCTGCTGCCAGCAGCTTGATATTCCCGCAGTATCGCTTTGCCATCTCACGAGGGGCATACCAGTTTTGCGAGCCATCGCGGGGCTCATTCTTCGTCTCGGCTGTGGCGCCTAACGACATTTTCTGCGACGAGCCCTCAAAAGAGTTTTGCGTGGAGACAGATCGAGGCTGGCAGTGTTCCTGCGCGTTCATGGTGAACCATCACTTACCGTGCCGGCATGTTTTTTATATTCGCCGAATCGTGCGTTGTAGCTGCGTGATCCCGATGGAGCATATTGAGCCACGCTGGGTGCTTGCGAAGGTAGCACATTTCTTCGATCCTCCGCAAGGCTTAACTGAAGCCACAACTGGTGGGGATAGTCTGGAGGAGGCAAGCAACCAGGAACGGTTGAATGTGGTATCACTTCCAGGATCGTGGCAGAAGTACGTGACAGCCCAGGAGATTGGCAAGCGCATCAGCCAGCGGATGATGGAAATGGCGCCCGAAGAGTTTAGCCGCGCGTTAGACTTCTACAAGCTCGTGGAGACTACCCTGAACGTGCGTCCATTCAACTTGCACTCAGCGGCCGTTGCCCGGCTTCACAGTCAAGCTAGAGCTCCATCGGTGGCTAAACCCAATTGGGTCGAGCCGGACCCGTCGAGAACTTTGGCCCCACGCGGCGGTGCTCCAGTGGCAGGCACGATGTATGTGTCGCCAGGCGACCACATCGCTGCTGCCGTCGCAGCAAGGAATAGGCAGCAAGCTCAATTGGCGAGTCGACCGGTGGCTGCAAAACGGAAGTCATCGGATGTTATCGATCTGCTGGACGAGTCCGAGGAAGAAGAGAAGCGCAACGATGTGCAGCAGAAGGCTACGGGTGCAGATGAAGCAACCACCTCCTCTGTCAGTGAGCGTGGCAATGAACCGGAGGTGGCGTCCGGCGCTGAAAAGGAAAACAACTCGTCCTCGCAGGCTGCCAACGGGAAGGAACCTGAAGCTGACAACAACATTTCCAACACCGAAGACGAAGTTTCTCAGCAGGACAACGAAGTATCAAAAGACAAAGAAGCTTGGAAATCCATCGACCAGAATGCGGCTTCCACCTCAGCCCCACAGTCTCCAAGCCTCAGCAGCTAAAGGTAGTTAACAGACTGCATGTATCCATGTCGACAGTTGTCTTACCCTTTTTTTTTGAGCTCGACGACACAATCTGGACCAAAAAAGGGTTCCCGCCATTCCGGACCCCATACTCCCTCCCCCATCATGGCGGCCCGACGCGCCACCGCGGGGCTCAGCAGCAGCCTGTACGACGACTTCCTGCGCGAGCACACGCGGCTGCACGAGACCCTGGAGCCGCGCACGCACTCGCGCCACTCGCTCGAGGTCAACACGCTCACGCCCAGCGGCACAGCGCTCGGTCTGCAGACGGACGTGCTCGCGTCCTTCTTCAAGGCCGCCGTCAAGCGCAGCGTTGAGTCGGCGCTCGTGTGCGAGAGCCAGCTGAATTCCGTCATCACGTCCAGTCTGCGCGTGAGCTCGTCGCGGCATTTGGCGCTGCAGGCGCATCTCCAGGCCAGCGATAGTCTGCGGTTCACGCTCGAGGCGCAGGAGTCGGCCACGGAGAAGGCGCCGGCGTCCTTCGCGCGCATTGGGGCCGACTACAAGACGCGGAGTCTGTTCGCAGGCGCCAAGATCGACGCTGTCAATGGACCGACGCTGCAGGCCACGCTGGGAGGCAGGATGGGCGACGTGGCCTTGGGCGTCATTGGCGCCTACGACGTGGGACTGGACCACAGCGACCGACTGGGCAGGTTCACGACGCTCAATGTGGCCACGAGCTACACGCACGAAGATCTGCTGGCTCTGCTACAAGTGTAGGTGCATTGGTGGAGGGGTTTTGTTTGGGTGAGGAAGGTATTGATGGGGGGTTTTGGCTGTAGGAAGGATGGAGGGAGAGTGCTGCGACTGGATCTTACCCAGACCGTGTCGCCTGAACTCATGGTGAGCTCACGCTTCGTGATCGACAGGAGGAAAGACAAGCGCACGCTACGGCTGCTGGGCAAGTACGATTTGAGCGAGACGGAGGCGGTCTCGAGCTCCATTGGCTCGGACGGCATCTTTATTGGAGCCTTTGAGTGGCGCACCAACAAGAACCTCAAGACCCGCGTGTCGGCGCAGATGGACTTGCGGCACTACGATAGTGACTCGCACCACCTCGGCGTGTCCATAGAGATCAGCTAAGCAACGCGCCCACCCCGGACTAGTATATATAAAGAGGGTGCGCTCTCGACAGGGAGCTGCTTTTTAGCTGACAGGTCGAGACAACGAGAGGGTAAACACAACGAGAAAGCTTGAACACAAAACGAGTAGCTCTCTGTATGATCCTCCTACTTGGCGAAAATGACAGTGTCGCGCTTGGAGCGTGCGATCACGTTACCCTTTTCATCACGCGCGCCAGGTGCAGCCTTCGCGGACGGATGGTTCGCGAGCTCATTCGGAACGGGCATCTCCGTCGACACAAGGTACTGCTTGAGATCGTACATGATTTCTTCATCGTCGTCGGTAAGGAACGAGATAGCCACACCGTCCTTGCCGGCACGACCCGTACGACCGATACGGTGAGAGTAGTTCTGGATCTTGGACGGCAAGTCGTAGTTCACCACGTGCGTAACATCCGGGATATCCAGACCACGGCCTGCAACGTCCGTCGCCACCAGCATATCGCAATACCCTTCACGGAACATCTTGAGACTCTCTTCACGCTGATCCTGGGTCTTGCCACCGTGAAGAATTGTGCAGCGGAACCCTTCATTTGAAATGAACTTGGCCACGGAGTCACATTCCTTCTTGATATTGACAAATACGATGATCTTGGCGCCATCCACAACCTTTTCCTTGCGCGACCGAGGCATTGGTACCGACTGTGCACTCAGAATATCGCGGAGCACCTCCACCAGCTTCGAGCGCTTCTTGCCAGCGTTCATGAACATCACACGCTGGTCAATGCGCTTATTCTTGCCAGAGTCTTCATCACCAATCTTGACAATCGACGGGTGTCGCAAGAACGTTTTAGCCAGCCGCTCAACCTCTACCGGCATTGTAGCACTAAACATCGTAGTGACACGAAGGCGGTGCTGTAGCTCCGTTAGTTGGTCTCCTCCAGGTTGAGATCCATTAGCCAGCGTGAGTTGCTGCTCCATTTCCTCTTCGTTCTCCGACTTCAGCAACGATCCCATGTTTTCCAGCACGGCTACAACTTGAGGTTCAAAACCCATATCAATCATGCGATCGGCCTCATCCAGCACCACGTAATTGCACTGATTCAGCACAAGGTAGTGGCTTTCCAAACAATCCATGAGTCGACCAGGAGTACCGATGATGATATCTACACCTTCTCGAAGGCGGAAACCCTGATCTTCAATGCTCTGACCACCAACAACCGACAGCGTCTGAATAGGGTGAAGTTTTTCCGGCATCCCCACACTCGTGTACTTGCAAAGCTTGATGCCTTCCTGCTCAATTTGCAGCGCTAATTCTCGAGTAGGCGCCATAACCAGAGCCAGAGGACCTTGTTCGCCAGTCCGAGCGACCATCGAAGGCGGCAGCGAGTAAATGTACGCAATAATAGGGATCATGAATGCCGCAGTCTTACCGGAACCAGTCTCAGCAATGCCGATGATGTCACGCTTTTGCAAACCAATAGGAATAGCCTGCATTTGAATAGGCGATGGCCGTTCGAAACCCATATCTTTGATTGCCTTGAACACGGCATCCGGCAGCATCTTGTCAGCTTCGTCCCATTTGCGAAGCGGGTGTGGAGCTCGGCCACCCTTAAGCGTGATATCAAAGTCTTCGCGGAAGATACGCCAGTCACGCTCTTTCATCTCATCCACGGACTTCTCCGACCAGTGGGTACCCATCGTTTTGGCCTCGCGTGACGCCATCTCCCGCATGAGGTCCCGTTCGCGAGCCTGCATGTTGCGCAGTGCACGCTCACGCTCTTGCTGTCTAGCCGCGATCTGCTCACTAGTCAAGGAGCCATCTGTCTCATCCGCAAGCCGTTGCTCCTTTTGCCTCTTTTGACTGAGCTCCTCCAAGAATGAATTCTTCTTACGCTGCTCACGCATATCAACACCAGCACGATATCCACGTCCATAGAGCAGATTGACGTCCATCCGATTCGCATACAGAGGGTTCAGATCCGCGCTCGTATCCTCCGACGCTTCCCAGTTAAACTGGAAAATCTTGGAGAACTTCTCGCTCGCCTTCACCACTTTTTTCTTTTTCACAGTCTTGCCAAGGTACTGATCCTTCAGAGCCTGCAACGCCTTGGCTTCGGTCGGATCCAGCAGTGGCGGCTTCCCATCATCCTTGGAGGTCGACTCAGTGGCGGCACGTCGAGCGTCGCTCCTGTCTCTCGAACTGTTAACAGCTCTGTTGTCTCGACGGGATCGGTCTCCGTTAGATCTCGAGCCTCGAGTCCGTTCTCGTTCCCGGTCCCTCTCACTGCGTTGGCGCTGCAGAAACTGCCGTCGTGCGTCCCCCGCCTCCTTCCGCTGCTTGTCCATCTACCACCATAACAATAACAATAACATTAATATTATATCTAGTAACACCCAATATAAATAGTAAGTTCTGATGGTCTCACCTCCTGCCGCTTCGTCTCCAGCTTCTCGAGCGCGTCCTTTTGTCTCTGAGCCTTCGAGCGGAACGTGGGTTTGACTGGAGCTTCAGCTGCTGCGATGGACGCAGCTCCGATCTTCGGCGGCAGCTTGCGGTCGCCCACAGTCGAAGAATCTTTCGGTTTGGCGTCCAATTCCTTCTCCTTCGCCTTCTCTCGCTCGGCTGCGCGCTGAGCGGCGCGATCTTCAGCGCGGCGGGCGATGGCGGCCACACGCTCTGCCTCTTTACGTTGCTCCTCATCCAGATCCACCGCTGGGCGCTTGCTCGCGGAGCGAGAACGTGAGCGAGAGCGATGCCGCTTGCGCTGCTTGTCTACCATTTGCTATCCCGAAATTATTAACTGAGCCGTGTAGACCACACTAAAGATTCAAATGTAAACTTTTGATTCTAACTTGAGATTCTATTGTGAAAAATCTGGTCTATTGTGAAAAATCATAAATCCAATTGCTTTTTTCCATTGTAGTAATATTTGTAGAACTTTTTAAGGGTGGTATGATATCGCTGCTCGAGACTCGCATCCCGCAAAACATATTGTGAACTGTTCAATAGTACTTCATCAGTTGAATACCACAGTAGGAGATCCGTATATATCCAACGCCAGAAAAAAACAAATGATTTTGAAACACCCTATTGGATTGGTCGTTGGGCCCTCCCATTTGCCAAAAGCTGCATTATCACAATCGCGTATTCCAACTCACCGATGTGCATGTTAACGACCACACCAGCGTATGAGACCACGCTATTTATTTCGGTGTCAGAGCTTGGGGGAGGGTGACCGAAACGAGAAGTGCCGACCCCGCAGTTCAAGCGGGTAAAACAATATACAAGGTTCCACAACCTCCCTACATTAGCCTAGTATATTCCTTTCACTACTATACCGAAGTGAATAACATCCTGATACACCCAGCAGCACCCCATAATTGCCCCCCC
>KV743885.1:2816-16886 GCA_000468175.2 Phytophthora cryptogea
GGACTTGTGAACTGCCGTTCACTAGGAGTTTGTATACTCCTAAGCACACTTCCTCTGTGCAAGGTGCCGTCACAACAACGAAGTCGACAAAACCGGAATTTACAATAATGAAACGCAAATTACCCCCCCCGACTCCTTTGGTCCAAACGGAAATGGCTCGTCGAAACGTACTTCGTGGGGCATCAGCTTGGGAGCGCGAAGAGAGGGCAAACCAGCAACGAGATTATGCAGCCCAGCTGCAGCAACAGGTGTGCGCTACGTGTTTCAGTCTCAGCCTGAGGACGGATCCTCATTCTTCGGTATAATACTTTATACAACACGGCACCAGGTTCAGCAGAAACAGGCAAAACAGGAACAAGAAAGGGCTCTAAGGCAACAAGAGCAACGCGAAGAGCTCGATATTTTGGTAGCGTGTAAACTACTTTACAACACGTGGACTTGTATACACACTGACCATGATGATCTTGTGTGGCATTGCTGTCAGGAACGCGAGAGAGCGACCGCAACTCGAAAACACCAGCCACAATATGAAGAAGTGGCACCACCTGATCCTCCAATACCCGCACATTCGACCCATCGAGCAGTCTCGCTGCCTCACATGCCTATGACAAACCAGCAAATGCAAGGAGCACATGTACTGTCACCACTGAAAGCAACGACTACCGATTCAAGTCTAAGCCATGTTGAAACCAACTCATGGCCAATTGTGGCCCAGTCAGAGCACCACGATCCTGCGCCAACGGTAGCAGCTACGGGTGGTGTTTCTGAGTTTCATGCGCCCTCCTTCGCCACTGCACCCTCAATCTTCGAGTCCCTCGTTCGTGAACCTGGCATTGGGGCACGATCGATCGCTTTTTACGACGACTTAGCAGCGCTTCAAAGGCTTTCTGCCGAGGTTTGCCAAACAAACGCAGTTTTTTTTAATATGTGCCTGGATGACAAGAGCTGATCTTGTGAGCGTTCCACAGTTCGAGTCAGCGACGGAGTCGAGACGCTCCAAGACGCAGGTTCGCCCTATCAACTGCACTTCTTATTGTGGCAGCTAACCAAACATTTAATCTTTGATTTTAACGCAGAGTAACTATGTCAAGCCAAACTTTGTTCACCAGCAGGACACCCCACTGTCTACGACTTTCACCGCCTGGTCGCCCGTGCAAGCTCGCACCGATCAGGTTCGTTCCACAATACGAGGCAAAACTGCTTCAATACTTAACATTTTTCCAGTGCACCCAGGTAAAAGACGATGGTAAGTTGATCGAAGACGAGCACGCGGTGCCTCGACTAAAACTGCAGTACGTAGTAATGCATTATCGTGTCGAGGGAGTAACCAGGCTCATCAGTTTGTTGCTGCTACATGCACAGCTCAAGCCTTGACGGATTGCTCGGTGAAAGTGTTTTGCTTCCACTCAATACAAAACGCCAACGACACCCGTCGCACGACCGCCTCACAACACAAGCGGTTCAGTCCTCAGGGTCACCGTTGCAACGATTCACTACTACAGCGATGACCACAAACGATGTGGAAGATGAGACGAGTTTGGACAATCACAGCGAGATGCTGCACTTTACACCGACGGCGTCCTGAAACAAGTCGGGGCGATTAGAAGTGAGAGTCCAAATGCTGTCTAGCTAGATTGAGATTATTAATCATTCAATTTTCTGGGTAAGCTTCACTACTCGCGACAGCCATGAGCTCAGACGACTGGGATGTCATATTTCCCAAGGCGCACACGGCATCCCTCTTCATCATGAAAGCTGGGCCAAAGTTGTCACCACAAGCGTGTCTAGGTATTTGACAGTGAGCAACGGTGTCAGTCCTTCAAGCCGTGAAAAGAAAGAAAGAAGCAACGCAAATGTCGACGCACCTCAAGCCTTCCCATCGCCACTCCCCCACAATAGCACCACAAGTTTCTCTGGGACATCGAATTTCGCCCTCTGAGTTTGTTGTGGCTTGGTCAATCGTCCATAGTTGTGGGTCAATAAACCATTGCTTGCAGTCATTTAGTTCGATCAGCACAGTCGAGTCTTCGTCTAGTAGTGCTGCCAATTGGCCGATTGTTGTCACTTCAGAAGAAACTTTCTTGTCCAAGCCGACAAGTTGCTTGACACACCGCTGCCACTCCGCTGCGTTGCGCTTGAGAAAAACTGCATGTGCGGGCATTTGACCTACAGCAGCCGATGCGAAAGCAGGCAAATCCGGCTTTTGTACCTCGAGAACGCCAGATCGAGTGAGAGCTTGACCATTAACCCTCTTGTCGTCAATCAAAGTTTTTGCTGTCCGTTTGGAGCCTTTGAAAGACGTGAGCGATCGCCACAGAGTACTACTCACTTTTTTCTTGGTTTCTCCATTTGCCTTAAACGACGACAAAGTTGCCGAGCCAGTACGTTTACTTTCTTCAGATGCAGGTCGCTGAAGGGTTTGAATCTCAATTGTAGACTCTGACTCCCCTTTAGACAAGCCCTCAGCATTGGCATTCGGTTTTGTCAGCACAGGAGACGCACTTTTCCTTCTGCTGGTAGAAATTTCCGAGTTCGTGGCGGACTGTCCATCATTTCCAATCGTTACGGTAGGGCTGTGCGGCTTTAAGCGCAACTTGGCGAGCAGTGGCTTCCTTGTAATGCTCTCTCTGGCTGTGACGACAACTTTTTCCTCTCGTATTACTGCTACAGCACGTGTTGAGCTGCTCACTTGCTTTTGCCCCCGTAAAGCGCTCAAGAACCGCGTGCTCTCTCCTCCAGTGTCTGATTGCCTCGTTAATTTAGTCATTCCGCGGTGAACAATGGCACCAGAACAAAACAAACTTTCTCCGCAGTTTTGACAGCCGTAAACAGTTCCCATCGAACGCAGTGTCGGTATGAAAGAGGAGGTTGGCACTTTTCCTGCTGTAGCTTTAGAAAACCCTTCCACGCAAGGTGTTGAAAAACAAAACCCACTCGGAAATCGTTCTCCTACCATCCCGCGATCGTCGCATCCCGACGCTAGCATCTCAATCGAAGACTGCCTTTTCAATAACGGTGGTGGAGGTGAGTGACTTGATGCTTGCTGCGATTGGCGGCGCTTCTTGGCAATTTCAGCAACTAAATCTCCGTCCTCATGCTGCTGCGCCAATCTTGTCAAGCGAGCCTTGAGGAGATGCTGATTTGCGACGAAAATGTCACCATGGGCAGTCTCAAGAAACTTCAACTGGGCATCGAAACCAACGTTAAGACTCACGACAGGCCGTAGAGCCTTCACATGAGCAGAAATGGCTGCGTAAGACATTTGCTGCTTCATCATCAAGAATGCCATCGCCACCGCAGGAGACCTTGAACGGCCCCCAGCGCAGTGAACGAGAACACCACCGTGTTTAAGACCAGCATCGATAAAAATTGCAGCGATTGGTAGGCAGCTCAGCAAGCTTGCGTACTCCTTGTCGCGGATGCTGAGGCTCAGGTACGTAAAGTCTTCGGGGAAGGTCGCGTAGCTACCGGCGAGGTTGAGCACGTGTGAGATTTTGTTGGACTTAAGAGCTTCAACGTTAAAAGCTGCGTGGATAGAGCCCACGAACAGCCCAGCAGCGACCTCCACCGGAACATTATCTTGAACAATCGAAGTCTGCAACCGAAGTCCGTGAGCCTTCCGCATCGACATCTCGACACCACAGCAAGTTGTACTGTGCGGATAGAACCTTGACTTTTGCCGTTCACAACTGGGCCGGGAGTAAGATGGAGACTGCGTGCGTCTTCCGCAGAAGGTGTCGTTGTAAGCCTGCGAATGGAGCCAGCATTTTCCACGCAGCTTGATGAAAATAGACGTCTGCATTTACTGCTTTCCAGGAATGGCATGGTGCTCTTCCTCAGGAACGTCCGGTTGAACCTAACAGCACCAGGTTGCCACCGCTACGGAAAGCAGACAGACAGACAATCAGCACCAAGTCTGGCACGTTAATTTTTAGCAGATAAGATGGCTCATGGTAATGTTCAAGTACGTGAGGTGATCGACGATACTAGTGCAGCGGAATGGCGAGCAGGTGTTGGAGCACGTCGGGTCTTCTCCGTCTGTCTCGCTGCACTTGCGGTAGTTTGCCGAGAACTCATCGTAGAAAATCTGGAGCGCACGAAGCAGCAGCACGTAACAATGTTAGTCCTCCATGCTCGTTCGTCTCACTCCAACCCTTACATCAACAACCCACCTCTTCCGTCGTGTGCTCAAATCCAGTCCACGTTGGCGGCAAGTGCGGCACTGCGTCCTGGAAGTGGGTCACGCGGAACACGTCCATGCTGGCATTGCGTAGTCTTCCACTGAAGTTGGTGTTGCCCACGCGGGGCTTCCCGAACGTGTACAAAGCGTGCACGGACATCTTCTCAATGTACTCTAGTTCAAAAGCACAAATGGCTGCGACAGCTCCACCCAGCGAATGCCCCGTGACCATGAGTGACGCGTGCGGGTGTTGAAGTTGCAGCTTCTGTAGTGTGGCCAAGACCTGCGGGGCCACGGAGCGGTAGGCCCAGTAGAAACCCTCGTGCACCATAACCCCAGGGAACTGTGAGTAAGCACGTCGCTTGAGGAAAGTGAGATTGTCTAGCCAATTGGTGACGTCCATGCTGCCTCGGAACGCGACCACCAGTGCGTCATAGAGCTTTGAGTAGCCCACGAGTCCCTGAAAATTGTCCTTGGCGTCCTCCACCACTGCGACGTCCTCTAGCGGAGGCACGAGACCGCATGGCTGGCAGTTCCAGTGGATAATATGCTGCTCCTGACAGTACGAGACCGACGTCACATGGGCCAGATACAGCGCTGTGGTTTCATTGTAGCACGAGTTGGCGGAGGGAAGTGGCGGCGGCGGCAATTGGTCAGCAGGGAACGAGTGCTGCCAGACGCTGGAGGCGCAGATGGACGAGAGCGATTGCAGCAGGAGAAGCGCACGCAGGAACGAGGCGCGCATGGGCACAAGGCGAGGATATTCCGGTGTGTCATTCCCCGTCAGACTTGAAGCGAGATACTGCGAAATTGAATAGCGGTTGGGGGAGAAGGGCATACAAATATGCCGTTTCGGGTACTTGAAAATAAATGACTCGTCGATGGTGATATCTCAGCCATCTTCTTGGAGAATGTGTGTGGTGCACACCGTCCCCAACAACAGGAACTCGACGAGCTCAACAAATGTATTTGCACGTACTCCGACTGCGATACGTTCTCCGAGCTGGTAGCAATTAATGCAGCAGCCCCGACCAAGCGTTGGTGTGTGCTTTTCTTCGGTGCCAAGCGGACCAAACTCCAGTTCTGCGACCTGGTATACCAGTTGAACGAAACAACAGCACTTTGGACTGGTGCACCACCACCCAAGGCCACTCACTGATACGATGCGAGGTATGCGATGGGGATTGCTCGTACGCCGACGACGCCACTGTTCTCCTCCATGCAGCTCCATCGCAGCAAGACTCGGCAATCGTTCAGAACGGCAAAGGGCCAATACAATTTCGCCCTGCAACGTCAGTAACGGCCGCTTTAACACGGAAAAAAGCATGTGGCATCAGTCGCAATGTCCCCAGCAAAGCTGACGGCAGCGATACTCCATGTATTATACCTACCAGCGAATGCAGTGCCCTCCGAGGCAGCATGGACGCCGCTTTCGTTGGGGAGTCCTACCCGGACATAGCAATCTACCGGCAGTACAGTAAGGTTATGTAACGCACACCAACCAGCTGGGTGCGCAGTATAGAAACGCCTCACTTGCCTTCACTATGGCCGTCACCTCTTGACTGGTTTCCACTATTAGCAAGCCAGCGCCCATTGTTCCCTTCGCTTCCCAAGGCACATCCACCGCCGACTCGGCGCGCAGGCAGTTCGACCACCAGAGCCCCAAGCGCAAGCAGTTCGACCCGAGAGCAGCAGCAGCATGGCGGACGTGGCCTCGTTGCCCCTGCCGCCGCAGGAGATCCACCCCAACAACGCCGTGTTCGCCGCGCGCAGTCTGCCTCGGCCCCTCACGTGGCAGCGGCGCGAGCACACGACGCACCGCCGCACGATCCTCACGCGCATTGGGCAGTTGCTGGCTCGCAACGCTCAGCTCGTTCTGAGCCAACAGGGGGCAGCAGGAGCCGCAGATCTCAGCAAGACGTGGGTGCTGGCGAGGAAGCTGGAAGTGCTCATGTTCATCCACTCGGCCTCGTTCCTGGAGTACGCTAACATGGACAGTCTGGCCAGACGCGTACAGGCGCTTACGGCTGGCATCGTCAACAAGAAGATCCGAAGAGCGACGAGCATGACGCCCCCAGCCAGTGAGACGGGGAGTGCCACAGTTACCAGTAGCGCACGTCATCCACCGACGGTGTCGCCTGTGATGCACACGACGCCCAGTGTGGCTCTCGTGGCCGGAAGAGTTATCAGTCCGTCGTCGGAAGGGTCCGCGACGCCACCTGCCGTAGCTGCTGGAGGAAGCGTCCGTCCGCTGCCGCGCATCTCGCACCTGATCCACAAGCGCAGTTTTAACGAGACGGCGTGTGAACATCCAGTGGATGACGTTGGTGTCCGCAAGAAGATGCGCATCGCACTGATGCCTGAAGACGAGGACCCGACAAGCGAGCTGAAGGAGAAGCGCAAACCAAGCGAACTGGGGGTCCTCTTGTTCCGCGGGTACGAAGAGCTCAGCAAGATTATCTGGAGTTACGTGGATGGAGTGCAGATCATGCGCTCGCGCGGTGTGTGCCGCATTGCTTGTGCACTAGCGCCGCTGTTTGTGACGTCGCTGCAATTGAGTTGCAATTCTGTTCAAAAGGCGCTGGCGACCCGAACTGGCGGTGATGCGTGCATTCTTCGGGAATGTATTCACCTCAGACACTTGGAGATCGTGTCGCTGTCGGCAGGGATAACGTTTGGAAAGCTATCGATGCGTGCCACGAACTGCCCGCAGCGGTTCGTTGTGACGCATGATGACCACGAGCAGATTGTGCTGTCGATGGCAGAGCAGATGCGTCTGAATACGTTCCCAGGGCTCACGCGTTTGAGTATCACGTGCCTGTTCACCAATGACGAAGCAGACGGAGAGGCCGACGTTCTTTTGAACACGTTGATGCTAGGCTGCTGTCCGCGGATAGAGGAACTTTGCCTCCCTGGAAACAGTTTTGGTGACTATGGAGCGACAAAGGTAGCGCAAATGCTGCGGTCACAGGTATGTCCGAACCTTACTCGATTGGATCTGCGACGGAATTTTATCGGAGAAGACGGTGTTCGTAGCTTGTGTCATGCGTTGGCTGACGGATGCGCGCCCAACCTTACGGAGCTCTGTTTGGGCGGCAACACAATTACAGACTCGAGCTTTCATCACGTGCTGTACGCGATGGAGAGCGGCCAGCTGCGGAAGTTGCGCTTTTTGGGGATCGAAATGAACTATCTGACAGCGACTAGTATGGAGATGCTGGGACGCACGGTGGGCAAGCTAGTTT
Organism: Phytophthora cryptogea; assembly: GCA_000468175.2. NCBI lineage: Eukaryota > Oomycota > Peronosporomycetes > Peronosporales > Peronosporaceae > Phytophthora > Phytophthora cryptogea. Next base: position 10,242 of record KV743885.1, read on the forward strand.
GTCCCGTTCTTTCGCAGATCTCGTATAGTGATAACAGTGTGGAGAACGAGTCTGCAAAGCGGCTTATCGCCACTGCTGTGTACCAGGAGCGTGTGTGGCAAGCGAAACGGCAACAGCGGATCCGTGATGGCGACATTAGCGAAGACGAGAGTTCCTGCGACGAGCAGTTATCAGATGAAGAGGTCGTTTGAGGATGCAAAAGTGAGCGTTTGTAGATGTGAGCGACGACAGGTGGCACGACGGAGGTGGATAGATCATGCTGCCTGTAGCCACTATTTAACGGAGAGGAGCGAGCCCACCAATAATTTATACATCGAGCTCTACTGTACTCTTTCCTTCGCGACTTTCATGTGCCTCTATCTGCATGTAGTGAACGAGAAGTTGACCCAATCTCTAACTAGCACGCTGTCTGCAAGTTCGCAAGTTCGGCGTCAGCAAAGCGCACACGCTCGTTCCAATTGGGCGTTTTGGGGTCGAGTTTGAAGACGATCAGCTGAAGCTCACGATGCGAGACCACATTGGCAGGTCGCGGCGTGGGAAGGAACTCGTCGCCTTGCACGCGCTCGAATTGAAAGCCGAAGGCCACAGCTTCCTTGAGCAGGAGGTCCTCCGTGGACTGCGCGCGGCACACGAATCCGCAGCAGAACTTGGTCTCCAGAGGGTTCCTCGAGCGTAGGAGCAGGTACTTGATGGTCTGTAGAATGGGTTTGACCAGAATGGGCCAGCACACCACATCAGCGCCAATGAGCACGTCCACGGGATACGGGAAGGCGCGCTCGAAGGCTTCCACACTCTCGTGGTCTCCCCAAAGCAGCGGCAGCACCTGCACTTTGCTGGGGTCTGCGTTCTCCTCAGCATTCTCTTCCAGAAGCTCCAGTACAATGTCATTACCGTCTGTCAAGGCTGTATGGGCCCTACAAAGAACAACATCAACTGTCAGCTATGGATCAAGTCTAAGGAGCAGACTGAAGACGTACGCGAATTGGGACGCGACGAGGCCGCTGAGACCAGCACCAGCCCCTAACTCCACCACATTCTTGCCGACAATCTCGTCGCGATGGGCCACGAGGTACCAGGCCAGGAAGGCGGACACAGGCCACACAACTTGGCCCGTGAGGTCGTGGTCTGTGGAGGCGGCTTGCGAGCTTTGAAGCTGCTGCGTCACGACGCCAAAGTCGAATTCCTGCGTCACGTAGCTGGGAGAAAAGAGGGTTAGAAGGTGGAGAGTGGGGGGCAGTAGGACAGTGAGGACGCACTCGCGATTCACGAACAGGTCGGTGCTGAAGAAGTCCTCATAGTCCTCTTCCGGTGCGCTGCTCATGCTTGGCCAGCAATATGGACGCGTCGTGTGTGGTATGTACGTGCCTTACTAAGTACGATATAGTACAGTGGATGCATGGATTTAGTGCCAGCTCACGTGTAGGACCACTTCAACATGCCGACAAGTTGCAGTGAGCTCCCCACCACCTTCAGGCCACGAGTTTTACTGGTTTCAGAACTCTGCATTATTCTACAAGTTGCCTTACAACTCCCATCGGTACGGACACCTCAGACAAATGACGATGATCCGCGTGCGATCCACCACGGCCTTGCGTCGCCACTGGCGGTAGCGCGTGCGCGAGCTGCCGCAGTTCCGGCACTCAAACAGGTCCGACTCGAAGCCTTCGACCTCGCGGCCGTCGCGCATCACCTCGTGCGTGCGCTTCTTGATCCATTCCTTGCGTTGGCGTACCAGCTGCGGGTTGGCCATGTCGGCGGCGCTCATGCGCACCAGATTGTGCGACGGCAACTCCCCGGACAGCAGGCGGTTGCGCAGCGCCACATTGCGCGAGTCTTTGAGATTAAATAGTAGCGTCCTCGCCTTGTGCGCGTACGCTTTCGTCAGCGAGTAGCTGCAGAAGAGCCCAGACATTGACACTCAAAAGACGTCAGTGACTATATCTTACCATTCCACGCATGTGTTAGCATGCATCTCGTCTCCCACCTTTGCCCGTAGGCAGCATAGAGCTCCGCCTCCACGTCCAACGCCACCGGGACGGCGCTCGGGTCCAAGGGACGCAGAATATCCGCAAGTCTCGACGAGAAGCGACGACGCGCGACTGCAATGCTCGCGAGACTCCAGGACTTGCACACGCGCCCCACTTGGCCAAAACTGATGATCAGTGCCAGAACCTCATGTGGCAACGTCGCAGCGACTGACGGTCGAGCAGCTACAGCAAGTGGCGTCTCCTTGTCTTTAATTGTTTCTGCAGCTGCTGGTTTCTCTTCCAGCTCTGGATTGGACTCATCCACTGCTCTGACAGGACTCTTGGAGCCTATTACACAGTCAACAACAGCAGCTTCATGAGTTCTCAGACGTCTCTTACCCCCAGTTAAACGATCAGTAGCTGATACCTGCGAGGTCCAATTCCTCCTCGAGCTCCAGCGCCCACGCGTCGTCTTCCTCCTGCTCCTCTTGGTCTCTCAATGAAGCGCTCGTCTGCATCACGTCCCCACACTTCTCCAGCTCCAATCGCCTCTCAATGGGTCCTGTACACCCACGTCCTCTTCCGGCGTCCGCTTAGCAATTGACTCCATACTGAGCTGCAGAGCAAAATGGTGGATGTCGTACGTCATGTGGTCCACTCGACATCTGACTCGACAGGTTGCGCGAAGGTACACTCGCCACCCGAGCCACGCGGCCTTCAAAGAGTGCTAATACCGGTCGGTGCAAGATGCGGCAGCGAGCCGTCAAGAACGACGTGGATGACGGCGGACTGGGCGATGACGCGCACGAGAGCTCCGTGACGCGCTCCGCCCGCCGCGTGCTCAAGAAGGTGGACGTGTACCCCAAGATGCACCGCGAGTTCAAGGTGCAGACGGAGTTTGGTGCCACCATTTCCATCGTAGCGGGCATCGTCATGGCCATCCTCTTCCTGTCGGAACTCAGCGCCTATTGGAGCGTCAACACACACGAACATATGGTCGTGGACTCTTCTCTGAGTGAGAAGCTGCAGGTGAATCTGGACGTGAGTTTCCTGGCTGTCAACTGTCGAGACGCGCACATTAACGCCATGGACGTGGCGGGGGAACTGCAAGTGAACATGCACCAGACAGTGGTCAAGACGCGGCTGGATGTTACTGGGAACCCCATCGGACGCCCCATCTCCATGGTCACAGACGAACTGGCAGAGCAACAGGTCAAGACGGAGCTGCCGGCAGGGTATTGTGGCAGTTGCTACGGAGCCAGACACCCGGCAGGCAAAGACTGCTGCAACACGTGCGAGGAGGTGAAGGAGGCCTTTATTCACAGCGACCTGTCGCTTGAAGAGGCAGAGCAGAAGGAGCAGTGTGTGCAGGAGATCGTGGAGGAGGAGAAACTGGCGCAGGATGGAGAGGGATGCCGCTTCACTGGCAAAATGTTCGTGAACCGCGTGGCGGGCAACTTCCACGTTGCACTTGGACGCACGTTCCATCGCCAAGGGCGACTTGTGCACCAGTTCCGACCTGGACAGGAACACACGTACAACTCGAGCCACATTATTCACAGTTTGTCCTTTGGCGAGCCGATGCCGGGCGTCGATGGACCTCTCGATGGCGTCTCGAAGGTTGCATCGCAATGTAAGTACAATGGGCCTTTTTGCCATGTGATTTATATGTTGAATAAGGGACTAAGTGTGCGTTGGGTGTCTGTCAATGTGATATAGCTGGCGGAGTGTTCCAGTACTACATCAAAATTGTGCCTACGATCTACAGCGACATCGACGAGAACGCGATCCACTCGTACCAGGTACATTTGCTCTTCTACTTCCGACGAGGTTTACGCCTGATTCTGAAAACTCAACCGTCCGTTTGTTTGTTGCCAGTTTGCCGTCACCCAGCAGGGAAACTACTTGAACCCTCGCGGACAAATGACATCGCTGCCAGGTAATGTTGCAGTCTTTTGTCTTTCGTATGATTTGACTAAAACTAACTCTGTTTTGGCTGATGTAGGAACTTTCTTCGTGTTTGATCTGTCTCCGTTCATGGTGAAGGTGGAGAACGACCGTGTGCCGTTCACGCACTTCCTGACCAAGATCTGCGCTATCGTGGGCGGCGTCATCTCGGTGCGTTCTTCGTTCTCTAATGCAGTTCAGCACCATAGCCATTCTAACTCATGCTATTGCACAGATCGCTGGCTTCGTGGATTCGTTCATGTACAACTCGCTGCACGTCCGTCGTCGCGTGTCCACCACAGGCGGCGCCGCCACCAAGTTCGGCTAAAATTTACATCGTGTCTCTATCAGGAATAAAAAACATGTAGCGAAGCTGAAGGCGATAGACTGTCGATTTGATTCCGTCAAGGAAACAACAAACATTCCTATTTTTGTTCTCCAATGTCCACACTCAGTCAGTTAACTCAACAGTCTCATTTCGTACTTTTGAGTTAACTCAGTCTCATTTCGTACTTAGCATTTTCCACTATGGGCGGAGAGGACGTGCGCAACGCCGCCGAGCGGCTCCGGAAGCTGCTGCGCTCGGCCCAATACCCGCAGCTCAGCACGCTGCGTCTCGAGGCCGGAGATGTGTCGGACTTACTGCGCGTGCTGCACTTCATCCTGTTGGACTCGTCCCATGCCGTAGCCAAGTTCCTTGCTGAGAAAGGCTACGATTTGTATGGCAAGACGGACGCGCGCTTCGTGGAGAGCGCCTTCCGCCTCTTGAGGGACGAGTTCCGGTGCTTCCCGTCGTTAAGTGCGACTCAGTTCCTGTCCAAGCAGTTCGTGGCCAGGAGACTCACGATCGTGGCGGACGCAGCGGCGGCGGTGACGCACAAGCGACAGGAACTCGAGCGACTCAAGCGCAGAGAGGACACGGTGTGGTCTCAGCCTCAGGACGGAGGCAGGAGACGGGAGGTGAAAGTTCAGGTGGAGAACCACGTGCTGCCTACGACGGTGACCAACCATGCAGCTAGTATACTGCAGCATTTGAAGATGCAACAGACAGAAGCACAGAGTAATGGGGAGAAGAGGGGAGCAATGGCATCGCCAGCATTGAAATCTACTGGTAGACGAGTGGATGGACGTGTTGCTCAGGTAAGTTAGGTGTTGAGGAAGGGGTGAAAGGACTGGACTAATTTGCTGGTTGATCCTGCAGGTCACTGTGCAGTTTGCTGACGAAAGCACGAGTGTGCGTGGAGGACACGAGGTGGTGGACGACAGTGTGCAGACGGACAACACGCCACCGGTTAAGGATGATTCTGAAAAATTGGTGAAGGCAATTGGGGACTTGAGTCGCCAGCTCAGCGAGATGTCGGGGGCACTTATGAACAAGATTTCGAGTGTGGAGACGCGCCTGGGTCGATTGGAGGGTCAGATGCACGACGTCCAAGTAGCTGTTGAGGAACAGCGCGATCTCTTCAGGAAAGAACATTCGGTTCACATTAACAAGACGACAGATACAGCAGGCGACATATTACCCAGGACGACGAATACGGCTGACACGCACCAAAGATTGGATGCGGAGCCTCCGTGTGCGTGGCCACCACAGCCGTCAGTCTTCGAGAGGTACTAGATTCAAGGTGATCGCGTGTCGACGCCAAGATTTGAAGACTAAGCCGACTAGAGCAAACAAATCAACACCGGAAGTTGACATTAAACAGAACTCTACACTCAGCTACGCACAAGAAGGCCAACAATTAACAGGACAGGACGATGAGTGGACCTAAGGGACCTAGCACGAGTGCGGCACAGAACTCTTTTTCAGCAACTTGGCTACCTCGAAGAAATTCGGCCGATCGCCTGCTCGCTGGCTCCAGCAACGCTCGATAAGCTGCTTCAGCTCTGGCGTGACCTTCTTGTCACGAATCTGCGGGCGATGGCCATCCTTCGCAAACAGAACTGCCGCGAACGGACCTTTGCCCACGAATTGACGCAAGTTCTGCATATACGGCTCCTCCTCATGCAGCACCTCGTTCATCAGCACGCCGAACGAGTACACGTCGGTCTTCTCGTTGGCAACGATGCTGGAACTCAAGAGCTCCGGAGCCATGTACGCTGCTGTACCACCAGCGATCCCCTCGAAGTCGACATCGTCGTCGTCGCTGTTTCCCGTTGCACCACTGAGCATGTGCGACGACGTGGTGCTGGCTGCCTTGGCGCGGAAGGTGGCGAGACCGAAGTCAGCGATCTTGGCCTGGAAGTCGTCGGTGATCAGCACGTTCTGCGGCTTCAGATCTCCGTGCGTCACGTTGCACTCGTGCAGTTGGGCCATACCGTACGCAATGCCAAGCAACATGTTGAGCTTGACGCGGCCGTCCGTCATTTTGGCCTCGACGTGCGAGTCTTCGCAGTAGTGCAACAGGTAGCTGAGACTTCCCTTGGGCACATACTCCATGACGAGACTGACGGGGTTGAGCGTGTATCCGTACAGCTGGACGATGTTGGGGTGGCCTCCGAGCATACCGAGGATGAGCGTTTCGCGAATGAACATTTTGCGTTCCTTTTTGGTGAGCTTGGAAGCGTGCAGCTTCTTGATGGCGACTTCCTTCGTGTTCCACTTGCCTCGGTACACAGCACCGAAGCCTCCCTGACCAAGCAGTTCGGCATCTTCATCGATTTCAAGATCATTGTCGAAGTCGAGTTGGGTGACGTTGCTCTTGGGCATGAAGCTGTCGTCTCCTGTATC